>JRUC01000808.1:0-12069 GCA_000806385.1 Leptographium procerum | reverse complement strand
GGTGAGTTGAGAAGTGAGAGATGGGAGAACGTGGGGGAGAAAGGAATCGCGACCTATACGGGATGGGAGGCTGCGTGAATATTGCAGCAGTTTTCGGAAGATTTGTCCCTCCAGATGCGTACAGGGAAAGCCAGGGGGAGGGGATTAAGGAGGAGACGGGAACGGGTAAGGAGAGTCGGTCTGAGAAAGTGTGGATTTGTGCTCTGTTGTGATGGCCTTGAAGGAGCACTTGATGCGACGAGGATATTCGTGCATAGAAGATTCCTGTGTCCGTTGCAGGAAGTGGCCTGACCAGAGATCCCAAGAAACAAGCCGATGAGGAAGGGCTATGCAGTCTTTGTGGAGGCTGGGCGTGCAGCTGCCACTGAGAGCAGTCGAAGCTTCTGCTTCTGCGTCTGCTTCTGCTTCTGCTTCTGCTTCTGCTTCTGCTTCCGCTTCTGCGTCTGCAGGCCTGAGCTGTTTGCGGTTCCAGCCACAGATGGATACGAAGCAGCTCGGTCACAGCGGCTGTTGCGTGGGTCGAGCTCGCACGAGACCTGATTGTGTGTTTCGCGACGGCAAGGTCGGCTGGCCTGTTGCCGAGGAGAGAAGCGATGTGGGTAGACGCCAGGGCGGCAGGCGGAGTTGGCGGTGGGCTCCGTTGATGTGGTGCCGCTTTCTTTGTAGGAGCTCGGCGGGCGGCCGCGGTGGCATGCAGATGCGCTTTTACTTTTTTTTCTTCTTTTTTTCCCTCACGGCCGATATGGCTACAGGCCCATGGTAGGTGCGCGATGAGTGGCGGGTATTCCAGACCGATCCAAGGGTGTAGGACTGTGGAAGGGGGAGGGACAAGGTGAACAAGAGAGGTGATGGGGGCGAAATGGAGACGAATGAGACGAGGCGCGAGAGCTGTGGAAACTCGGTGAGGAAGGGATACGCTCGGGAAAGACGCCAACAAAATAAGGGGACCAGGTTTGAGAGGAAGTTCGTGTCAGGGCTGGGGGCAAATCCTCAGTCTGTTGCTGGAGCGCTGCTCACCGGTGCGGGCGGGCGGAGAGGAAAGAGCCACTCGCTGAGGGCAGTCAGTCAGGCAGGCGCAGGGTAATTATTCAATCGGGAAGGAGACAGTAGTGCCAGGCATGTGCAACAGGAGGCCGGGAGTTAATCTGGGCGAAGAAGGAACGATGCAGAAGAGGGGCTGGCGCTCTGTTCTGAAGAAAACATTGGAAGAGAGAGAAGTGTTGAGGGGAAAATGAGAGTCGAAGAGCAGGAAGGCCGCGGGTAAGTGAAGAAGAAGCACTGGCTACGGTCTTGCCACACAACCAATGAGTTTTATCTGCGCCTTCGCTCTTGGGTTTGCCCACCCTCCCCGTTGTGAATTTCGTTGCGAGGAGCACAGAACCAGGCGCCAGGAGCAAGGATGCACAGAGCCGTACGCCCAGTGAGGGTTGCATCGGCCGGCAGACAACCACCCACGGCTAGACATGCCAATGCAAAGCAAAATTGCGCATGCACGCACTACTGGGAAGCTAGCGATCGAAGTCGTCACGACAAGTCCATCAAGTCACCCTTCCCAGTCCCAAACAGGACGAGGGCAGGTCGAGGGCAGGTCGAGGGCAGGTCGCGAGCAGGGAAGAGTCGGGGCGACGGGGATGGACGGGAAATTTGGAAGAGGAGAAAAAAAAAGGGGGCAGGCTGACGTCTTACCCTCACAGATTCCCCAGCTCTGCCCGGATAGGCAAGATAACACATCTTACATTGGGCTTGGGCAGCAGGATCGGTTTGAGTTATAGAGGGCCTCCAATACGGGTCAGCAACCATGCGCGCGCTGGCTCTCCCCACACCTCCTTCGGTCAGATCTCCCGTTTCGATTTGTCGTTCTACCACACTTAGCTCGACCTTCCAGCCGGCTTGAGAAGACGAGTCTTCCACCCTCTGATATATTTCTATCAGCTTCAGTTTCCGTCTCGTAGACGAGCGGCCGGAGGCAAAATCCATGGTGGCCGCAAGAGAAGGGTTGGAGCGACAAGATCGAAGGGCGACTAATCAAGATCCAGACCGTTTTTTATCCTCCAGATTGATCGTAGCTGATAATAACGGTGGCACTACAGTGCCCGTGCTCCAAGGCTAGCTCACGTCGTCCGCTGCACTAGTGGATGCAGCCGCTACTACTGGCGGGAAAACCGTCTTTAGTGCCAAAATATTGCATACCTTACTTACAGTACTATCTTACACATTAGATGGCACGAGCTTCCAGTGAACTCGAAGACTCTCTCTGCTATGCACGACGCACTATTCAACTGGGCATACTACTACTGCACATGGTATAACGAGCAGCTTTTCGTCAATCCTCACGAGTAAATCATGGGGTACATGGCCACTCACTCTGCTTCTCCTACCCTGGCGAGTGGCGGTCAAACTACATACGAGTACATGTCCAAGTACTTATGTTTACTAATATTGGCTCAAATGCAGAATACTGCGCACGACTAACGCGTGCCAGAAAGCAATATTTCCTACAGGTCCCACTCTCTCTGATTTTCCGTCATCAATCTGATTTCTGACAGGAGAAGCCAAGACGGACGAATGAGCGTCATGCAATTTTGCGGGCCATCCGAACGTGCATGTCCAGAAGCAGGTATCTGAGACCTGAATGCTAACGGGTGGCCGATCTGTTGTTCTCTTTCAGTTGGGCGGCCGATAGGCGGGGCGAAGCGAGAATACATGCTCCGTACATGGTAGTAGAAGGTTCGAAACCAGAGGAAACATGCGTGGTGATTCCACAAACCGAACAGGTGGATCAGCGGGCTAGGCAGGAAAACCAATCGCGTCTCAACATGCAGCACTTTACTACCAGAAAAAATTATCAGAGTTAATTGCGCGTTGATTGCCTCTTTCTGGCACTACTCCGTACAACGGCTTTGTAGACGTTAAGAGAGGCCGAGCCGTTGTGGAGACGAAGCATGTAAGACACATGAAATATGCGGTCACACATTTGCGAGCACTCAACCACATGGGTAGGCACAGCCCGGAGAATTGTCTGCGCTTGTCCTGATGGCAAAATGATTCGGATGTCAGAAAAGCATTGTGACAGACTGCCGGGCGAGCGAAACAGACAGAAGGATGCCTCGCCTTTCTGTCGAGTGCACAATGGGCTGTCATATTTTGATACGGTGTGCCATGTCTCAACCCACTATTCGATGGTAGGGATGTAATATCTGAAGAACGCCTGCGGTGACGCTACCCCTTCGAGCAAGCAAGCAAGCTCACGGTGCGAGGCCTCACACGTGTTCCAAGGTAACATTCGACGAACCTACTACATAGTATGTAGGACGCACGCATGAATCAAGTTCCCGCTCCTGTATCATACTTTGTATACCCGTACTCATTTTTGAGGTTGCACGTGTCGCCTCCACAACGATGCAGTGCCGTCTTGTGCCCTCTTTCCAGCCTGTCGTGCTCGCTGGTGTGAGGAAGAAGAGCGAGCGCTTGCGCCAACAGGAAAAGTGCAAGATGCCTCTTTAAACGGGCATTGATGGTTGCTTTACTCAGACCTATCCGACAAATGAGGCTCTGTGTCGTATCGTATGCGCATCGTATGAGCACCGTATGCGCATCTCAGAAAAACGAATGGCCTACGTGGCAATCGGCCACGCACCTCTCGCTTTGTGAGACTCGACCATCTAGCAACCGTACTCGTACTATTGTTACCCCGCGTAATTGAGGTGTCTTGTGTCCCCGTATGCTGGAACTTAGTAACCCCCATGCTCGATGGATGCAGAAGTTGCAGCCGTTTTGTCTCATTGCACCCCCTATCAGACGTCCCCGGGACTTTGGACCGATGCCGAGATGGTCTGGGCCGATGCTGGGACTGGTTCTAGAATCCAGAATAGTTTTGGGGTGTATTTTGGAGCTTGGATCGAGAAATGACGGCAGACAAGCAGCACACAAAAGTGGCAGTGGAAGCTTTCCACACAGAGGTGTTGGAGGGTGTCAAAGGACGTGTCAGAAAACCCCGTCCCCCCCTCCTCTCTCTTTCCTCCCTCCCAACAGAGGTGCGCTGCTTCATGCAGACTCTGCGTGTCTCGTGAGCAGATGGATTTACGTGGCATTGCAGGTCTTGTACCGGCAGATACATGGGCGCGTACTTGTGGGCACGAGCCATGTGAACACCTGGATGCAGGGCGTAGCGTCAATGCTTTCTGCTCCTGATAATTTCATCGGGTGCTAGTTCGATGGCTGCATGCGGTCCTTCAACGTCACACAGCATTCATCCGCTCTTCTGTTCTCCTCTTCAAAGGGGGAGGAGAGCTGCCGGTTTTTGTTGTTGATGGTTTTCTTTTCTTTTTGTTCGTCCGTCTCTGCTTTTCATTC
The DNA here is from genome assembly GCA_000806385.1 of Leptographium procerum. Taxonomy (NCBI): domain Eukaryota; kingdom Fungi; phylum Ascomycota; class Sordariomycetes; order Ophiostomatales; family Ophiostomataceae; genus Leptographium; species Leptographium procerum. The sequence continues at coordinate 7,716 of JRUC01000808.1, read as the reverse complement.
GTTGCGCCGGCATAGTTCGAAGACAGACTATCTTGTGTTGCTTGTGCGTAGTAGATTAGAACTATTCATATGTCAGCCCAAGGGTGGGATTGAATAGATAGATGCCTGCCAGGCAGAGTAAGACGCTGGCGATCGCGACTTCCTTTACTCCCTTCCATCAAAGCCTATTGTGTACTGCATTTGCTTTGTATCACTTTCCCTTGCTTCTTTCTTTAAAGCCACTCCTTCTCTAGCTGCTGAGTTATCTAAACCCTCTAATTTCTTTTGTTCTATTTTATTCTCGCACTCTGTACCCCCCACTTACGACCTGCATCGCATCAGCATCGTGAGACTACCTACAGAATGTAACCAACAGCCATCGACCAGCCGGCCCAAAAAAGAAAAGATAGCACAAGCTCCGTCGACAGACACCACCAGTTCCACGGTACGATACACCAGAAACAAGATAAGACTGGGAGGGCTGGGGATGCTTAACTGCTCAGAGGTGGCCAGTTGACCTCTCAACTCTACTCCTCAACCTGAGCGACCAACAACCCTGTTCTGCAGAGGTGCACATACGGGATCAGTGGCAATATGCCAAGAATATCTTACCTTCCGTCCGACAGCCTACCCCTCTAGAATAGAGAGAAGAGAGTACGAGTACGAAAACATGTAGAGTAAGTAGAGAGACTTCCAGGCCATATCCAACCGCTGAGCCCGACTATTCCATGCCGAATAGAGAACAGCAGAACTATTTCTATTTAGCGCTCGAGATCGGTCAGAACGACGGATCCATAGATTCTGCAACACGTCCTCTTTCATGACTCTGCGAACCGCAACAATCGTCTTGCTGGGGGGGTAGTTGCGCGGTCGCTTTTTGAACCAGTACCTGCTTGCGAACCCCACGCTGCAATCAATTGCCTTCTCTTGACCGGCCTCCTTTTTTATTCAGCCCCTCTAATAACACACCCTAGGCTGACCGGTTGTACTAGTATATGCCAGATGCCCTTGGATTTTGATGTGCATGATTACATGTCAACAATCCCAAGCTTGAACAATTTTGTGAGCAGAAGGGACAGGCCGCCGATCCCTTAGGCAGAATGATCTGTCACTCATAGTTATCGTGCCTTTCGTCTCCGCACCCGATCCCGCCGAATGATGGTTACCATCAATTCAGGGAGGTGGCCACGGAAAGATCTCTCACATTTCAAGCCGCAGTCTTGCAAGATGCCATGTACGACATCCTCCCGTGCTTTTTCCATAGCCGTCTGCTGACAACTTCTGAACGTAGGGATTCACGTGCTAGCACAGCACGTCGCCGAGGAAAAGCAAAGCGAACGGCTGGGAGGGAATGGCAGAGCCCGGCCTCACATGCTCTTAAGCCCTTGCTATCCGTATTGTTGACCGCATTACCGATCCCGGCCTGCTCGGCCGTAAGGCGGCAGTAACTAGCAAAAAATTTGTGTCGATTGAAAAGCACAGCACATCATTACCTCTTTCGGTTCCGGCCCGGCCTAATATCATGGGTCCAGGAACCAGCACCGATCTGTCAATTTATTCAGCAAATGACCTCCGCTCTTATATTTTTGCACGGCTCACCTCCGGTGTCAATATTGCAGCAACAGGCTCTGTTTTCTCCCCGCTGGGCCTTGCAACAGATTCGACCGCTTCTACCACGGTAGGCTCTGCGTTATATGAGCATACGAGATAAGCCAATCAGAACCCATGTCTGCACGGAGTCGAATGTTCGGAAAGCGCCGTCTGCTTCGAACGCCTCTCTCCACATACTCGTATTTTCCCCCATTCTCTATGCTACCCAAAGATGGTCTATTGTTTCGCAGCTCACATCTCTGCACCTCATTCGCCAATCGTTGAAATAAAGCGCAAACAGCTGGAGGCAGGAAGGCATTGCATCGAGACTCCTGGATAACATCGAGCGCCTCAGCTTTGGACGGACGGGGACTCGCTCGTTCGTTCTGATAGGCCAGCTCATTGCCACCCGCACGCAGCCCTGGCACACGCAGCATGGGCAGACAAGCCTGGGCCAGAGCCTGACATTTCCCAGGGACTTCTCACTTCTCACCTACATTTTGCCACATCTTTTTTCATCTCCCTTCCGCTTGCCTAGTCAAAAAGGCACTTGGTTGTTGATCGTGCAACGCAGAATTGGCTGCGGAGCAACTCATGACTACCTGAGACACCCAACTTTCCATCCTTTCGTTCTTCGGCCCGACCAGCATAGCAAGAGCACACCCCGAAGTCAGGCAATGAGGAGATAATAAGAGGAAGACCTTTCCAAAAGTGTGCCGTGTTGCAGGCACTGTCGCATCTACTCGCCCAAGACAGAAGAGGGGTTTCCATGTGTCTCATACGATAATACGAGTACGAGTGCTCCTGAGAGAGAAACGTTTTCTGACAAGAGGACCCGGAAAAGGAGGCCGACTCCGCTGCCTGTCCAATCGTCTCCATCCGTTAGCGGCATGGATTTTAGTTTCCGGGCTATTCACGATGTCATCCATCCTACAGCTGCCTTTTCTGGGCTGAACGAGGAGGAAGACTGTCGGTCTCTCTGTGAGCAGGAGGAGAATATCACTGGTGATGAAAGCAGCTGGGACGAGTCCCAGCTCAATCCCAAGAACCGCATCAACAGCCTTGGGCCTCTCCCACACCCTCTATGGCGCCTTGATGGCAGCACCGGCTTCGGCACGCAGTACTATGCCATTCCCCTTTTTCTCGCCGACCCCCCACCCATGCGCATCGACGTATTTATTCACGAGGGAGCGTCATACCCTCCCCCATTGCGCCGTCTTCTCGACCTAGACCGAGCCTTTTCGATTAAGGACGCCGGCCGCCTTGGGCAGCTGGGCATCGCCCAACATATCCTACGAATTTTGCAATGGAATACGGTCCACCCAGATGGGTCATTGCACCCTGATGTGGTGGCGAAGTATTACCAGCGTGGCCCGTTTGGATCTCGCATTGTCATCGATAATCTCGGCTATCACGTACATAAGTCTCGCATTCACATATATCTCAACTACCCATTGGAAGAAGACTTGTTGCCATACCGCGAGCTTCTGGCGATGTGGGGTATGTCTAGAGAACTCGGAAAGGGAACAAGAGGTGATGATAGAGAAGGAGAAGGAGGACGAGAGGACGAGGATGCGTCGCAACAGGGCAGCTGGAACACTGATATGGCTGGGCTACCACATGAAGTGGACATACACGACGTGATTCTGGTCCGGCAGCTGAACGACAGCGTCTGCGAGGTGCACATCAAGGGCGACCCCGAGTACGAGACGAAACTGATCGTGCTCAAGTCCCTCAACAGCAGCATCAAATACATGTACCACGAGATGCGCACGCTGCTTCGGGACGTGCCAGCCTACGGGCACGTCATTGGCCGGCCCGGACATATCATCTCCAAGCCGTGCATGTTCGGCGGCAAGCGTGGCGTTGTTGGGTTTACCATTCCGTATCACCCCGTGGGCACACTGCGCGACGTTCTGCCTATGCTTAGCCTGCATGGCCGTCTAACTCTGAATGACCAGCTACGCTGGGCCTGCCAACTTGCGCGCGCCTTGTGCCACATCTGGTATCATGGCCGGTGCTATTACCCGGATTTGCGCCTAGACAACATTGTGCTGAGCGGTGCTGAACCACCGGCAGGCGATGTTATCGTCATCGATTTTGAGCAGCGTGGAGTCTGGAGCGGCTTCTCGGCACCTGAGGTCGATTTTGTCGAAAACCTGCGCATTCTAGCTCGCGACGACCCAGACGTGGCCACCGCCGACCCGGACAACGTTATCCCGGAAGATCGGTGCGAACACGCAAAGCAGGCGCTAGCAGAATGCTGGGCAGCGGCTGCTGCTGCCGCTGAGCATGCAAAGAGCTGCCAGAAAGAGAAAAGAAGTGACCGGCAACCGCACGATTTGGCCGCGTTAGCCGCAGCGATCGCCCGACTCGAGGACGACACGCGGTACAACAACCCGGCCCACGGCTACAACGTGTCTTGGATTTGCCTCACGCCGAACGAGCAGGAAGCCGCCATGGTGTACATGCTGGGACGCGTGTTGTGGTGCATCTTTGAGGGCATGAGTGCGCCGCACCGAGGAGCCGTATGGCAGTCATACCGCTGGGAGCCAGACGAGGTGGAGTTCCCGGCTTACCTGCGCACACCACTGGCAGTGCAGGCGCTGATCACAAGGTGCTTAGGCGAGGGTGGCACCCGGGAGCAGAACCAATTTGTGCGGAGAGGCGGCAAGATATACATGAAGGAGGAGGTGCCGATCGGTGAGCAACAGCAGTCGCAGTCGCCTGCAGGCAGCTGTTGTGATACCAGTGGCGCTGCTTGTTCAAGGCCAGAATCTGGATACCGGCTAGTTGCAGACGACCTTGCGGCCAGGGCGCGAAGATTCTGGCAGACACGGCTGGCCGAAGGGGCCGCCTGGCTCCAAGAGCGGAATCACCGGCTGCTGGAGGATGTGGTAACGGCCAGCAGCGGTGGCGACAGTAGTGGATCTGCATACGGCCGGCCGACGCTTCGACAGGTGTCTCAACGGCTCGCAGAGCTGCAGGACCAACTTGCTTGACAAATCCTTTGTTTCTTCTCTTCGTACGCATAAGAATTACACAGTCGATCCTGTTGTGTGGATGATAGCCCCCCGAGGATAACCTTGCTTTTTTTTTATTCAAGACACATTGTGTATCTTAACTGTCTGTGCTATTATGCCAGATGCCAGTGGTTCTACTATGATACATAAGATACAATCCTAGCTGTTTTAACTGGTAGACTTGTCTAGGCCCAGGTTGGATTCCTGAGGGTAGATGGGTCAATTGAAAGCAAGACTCAGCCCGTCCTACATCCATCTCCAAAAGCAGTGAACAACGCTATACCAACGATAGGACAGGTTGGCGCACAACACAAACAAGAGCAGCAGCAGCAGGCGATGGATGAACGAACAAGTTAATGAGGTAAAATAATACAGCTTAAAAATACTACCAAGAACCCAAATATACCTGACGCTGGTTTGATCCTTCCAGAGGTCCTTCAAATCATCATGAACCCCAATTTAAAAAAAAAGCCATGCAGTAATGCCCCAACGCTGCAAATGCGAGAACTCCCTGCTGTTGCTTTATTTACATTCCTAACAATGCCAAAAAAAGGATCTCCAAAATCGGAAAAGACCTTGAAGACCAGGGTTAAATAATCCGGATTCTTTGTATATAGTCTCCGTCTTCTTTTTCCGTTTTTTTTTCGTTTTTCTTTTTCAGCCCTGCTTAGGCTTCTCTTGCATCTCACGCTCCTTGTTGCTGCCGTGGCCGCCTACGGCATTGTGGCCACCGCCGAAGAGCGGGTCTGGAGACGCCCGCGACGGCGGCTGAGAGGTGTGCGAGGCGTGAGAGGCGCTGCAACCCTCTGGCGGCTGGCCGTTCATCATGAGCATCTGGTGGCCCTCGATGCCGTGCTGGGGGATCATGCGATCGCCGTCGTGCTTGGGATCCTTCTCGGCGGGGGTCCAGGCGAGGTAGTCGCGGCGAACCTCAACGTAGTCGTAGGCGAACTCGCCGTGCTGGTCGTCGTCCATGCCCAGCAGCTCGGCCTCCTCGGATGCGCGCAGGTGCAGGCCGGGGATGAGGTCGATGATCTTGGCCAGGATGGCGGACACGGTGAAAGCGTACGCGGCGCAGGCGACCAGGTAGGCGATCTGCACGTAGAGCTGGCGATAGTGGTGGTTGAGGAAGCCACCGTTGACGAGGCCCGTATTGACGCCGTCGAGACCGATGATATAATCCGCCGCGAAGAAACCGTTGAAAAAGAGACCGACCATGCCACCGACAGCATGCTCAGCAAAGACGTCGAGGGAGTCGTCGATGCGAAGGAAGAATTTGACTGCGCTTGTTATTAGAGGAGGGGAGGTATATACAAAAATTAAAAACAATTAAAAAATTAAACATACCCTTGGTGGCAAAATTGCAGGAAATTCCCGTGATGACGCCGAGAATGATGCTCGCCCAGGGCGGAATGTAGCCGGAGGCGGGGGTGGCAGACACGAGGCCGGAGATGGTGCCGGAGCACCAGCCGACCAGCGACCACTTGCGGGCCAGGCGAAAGTCGAGCAGGCACCAGGTCATGGCGGCGAACATGGCGGTCAGGCAGGAGTTCCAGCAGGCCATGGGGGCGCGCAGGTTGGCGCCAAAGGCAGAGCCGCCGTTGAAGCCCAGCCAGCCGAACCAGAGGAGGGTAGTGCCGAGAGTGATAAGGGAGATGTTGTGGGGGCGGAAGTTGAGCATCATTTTCTCGTTGCGGCGGCCGAGCACCCACGAATAAGCCAAAGCCGACATGCCGGAGCCGATCTCGACGGGGCCACCGCCGGCGTAGTCCAGGACGCCGTAGCTGTAGGCCCAGCCGTTGACGTTCCAGGCCCAGCAGGCGATGGGGCAGTAGACGATGGTGGCCCAGAAGAAGGCGAACACCATGGCCGGCACGACGCGGCCGCGCTCGGCGGTGGCGCCGACGACGAGGGCGGCAGTGACAGCGCAGAACTGCATCTGGTAGAAGGCGTACAGCAGCTCCGGGATCAGGGGCGAGCCGGGCGACGGCGTCGCCAGCGTGTTGAGCAGACCAAAGTGGTGCATGTTGCCGATGAAGCCGTTGGTGGCGGTGCTGCTAAATGCGAGCGAGTAGCCCCAGAAGTACCACTGGAACACGATCACGCTGAACGACATCATGCACACCCATATCAGCGAGAGCGCCGACTTGCGCCGGGCCAGGCCCGAATAGAGAAAAGCGATGCCTGGCACCATGATGAGGACCATGCACGAGGCCACGATGATGAACGCCTGGTCGCCCGACTGGTACCATTGGTTCAGGTTCTCGGTTGCTGCGCAGTATCATTGTCAGCAGGGTAACAGGAGGGTAACAGAAAGTGCAGGCAGGTAGGCAGGCAGGCAGGAAGGCAGGCATGTGATCACATACTGGAGTCACCGCCGGTCTCGGCATTGGTGCCATTGAAGACGGCCGGCGCGCCGACCCATGAGTACGACATCGACTCAGATGTAGACTGCCCTAGAGTGGCAGCGGTTTTGTCCAAGGAGCTTTGTAGGCGGGAAGAAGAGTAGGTGGTGGTTCAGCGGCGAAGAGGTGGCAGCGAGGCGGCGGGAGGGCGAGTAGATGGCTGGCTCAACGGTGAGGGAACGGCGTGACGGTCCAAGTTGTGCAACAGACGGACAAGACAAGGAAGCATTGGGTGATCACAGCCCTTGTTAGTGCGACTCGGCCGGGAGAGTGAGAGGAGAAGAGGAGAAGGGAGAGCCGAGGCGTGGAAGAGATGAGAGAAGGAAAGAGAGAGGAGAAAGGGAGCAGGATGACAAAAAGACAAGAAGTGATAGAAGAGATTCGAGAAAAGTAAGGATCGAGAGACGAGGAGGAGGAGGCTACAAGTAATATGGAGAAGAGGAGCGGGTAATGATGACGAGAGACTGATACAAGCCGTCTCTCATGCGAGGTAAAGTACAAGGAGAGAAGAGAGGCTGGCCGTTCGCGGCGCCATAACTCGTACGGAGTACTGAGCCTAGGCATGTATAACTGACTCGAGCGTCGGTACGAGCAGGGTGAGGGATATTTTTTTCCCCCCGTCCCCCCGGCGGCACCCCCTAGCGTGGACCCATCACCTTTCATAAAGACGGCCCCGCCGTGGTCTCCGCCCACACACATGCCTTTGAAGTGGGCAGAGC
>JRUC01000806.1:0-12103 GCA_000806385.1 Leptographium procerum | reverse complement strand
ACCATATCCCGCACGCTCTCTTCCCTCTTTCGTTCTCCCGTCCCCCTCCCTTCCCCCCCTCTTCTACGACTTTTCCCTCTTCCTCTTGCTGTTGTTTTACCCTCTTTCTTTATGTTTTGTCTAGTATTTCATGCCACGGGTTTTTTATCGGACGGACGAACCGGCCTTGCAACGGCGCGAGATGTCGATGTGTAATTTGATGGACGTTTTCTTTTTTTTTCGCCCTCGTTCGGCATTTTCTGGCGGTGGGCTGACTACTGGGTAAAATGGGGCGACATGTACAGGAAAAAAAAATATGCAGGGGATACAATAAAACACCATTCGTATACCGACATTTCGTATGTGCATGGCGAAGGATGCAAGCCCGTGACTTCAGGATGCTTTGGGGATAGTTATAGACGGCCTCCCGTCTCTCCCCGACGTAAAAAGGTTTCTAAAAAAAAATTAAAGATCAAACGGTATTAGCAAAACAAATGTTCCAAACTATGCTTCGAATTTAAACAAACATAAAAGCGGGAACCAAAGTCCAGATCTCCAAAATAAAAGTATACGAGTACTCCGACAAACCAGACAGAAGCAGACACAACTCCTCTCCCCCTCTCACGCCTTGTATAGCAAGTCCAGGAATCCCGTCGCCAGCTCGACGACAACGCTCTTGTTCGGCAGGCTGCCTGCCACGCCGTATAACGCCACTGTGTTTCCGTGATCATCGGGCGGCAGAGGCTTGCCGCTCTCCGCAGCCTTCTTGCCCTCCACGGCCCGCACCCGCGCTTTTTCCCGCTCCTCCTCCACCGCAGCCTCTAGGTCCGCAATCAGTGCGTCTGCGGCCTTGACCACCGGCATCGTGAAGGCGATATGGATTGCCGGCGGGTTCTGCAGCGCATTCAGGTGCCAGCCACGGGCCGACATGTTGTCTGCGAGCGCATAGATGTTTAGCGGCGTGGCTGGGAGTCCCGCGCTCGACGCTGACGCCTTTGGTTTCCGGGCCTGGAAGGCAACGACCGACACCAGCGGCCGGCCCATGACCTGCAGCTCCGACGACAGCACCGGCGACGACGAGATGTGGTCGGCTAGCTTATGGGCTGCGCCAACGATGCGTACGCACGCGTCCAGGTAGCCGGCCTCGCCGACCGACATCATGCTCGCCCAGCAGCCTGCAATAAGCGCGCCTGGCCGCGATCCAGCCGCACCGGGCGATGCGTACACACCGCCTGTCCAGTCGGCGGACACAAAGTACTGATAGCTCCGCAAGGCGGCGGTGCGGTACAGCAATGTACTGTTGCCCTTGGGCGCAAAGCCGTACTTGTGCGTATCGACAGAGATGCTGGTTACGCCACGCACGCGGAAGTCGAACGGTGCCGACTCGAAGCCGGCTTTCTCTAGCATGGCCACCATGAACGAGCCGAGACAGCAGTCTACATGCAGGGGGATCTTGTTGCGCGCTGCCAGCCGTCCGAGACCAGGAATGTCGTCAATGATACCGTGCGGGAAGTTGGGAGCGCTGCCGACAAGCAGAATGGTATTTGGGTTGATCAGCCGCGCCACCCGTTTTACATCGACCTGGTACGACGGTCCAGGGGTGGCGACTTGGTGAATCTTGATCTTGTAGTACTGGCCAGCCTTGTGGAAGGCCGTGTGGGCGGTTTCGGGGATGATCCTGTGTATGGACGTTTAGCACGGAAGCGTCATGGATGATGAGAAAGAGAGAGAGAGAGAGAGAGAGGAAGAAAGAGAAAGAGGTATCATCGCACATTTCTGGTTCCGTGATGCCACGCTCGAAGAAAGCCTTCTGGCGGGCGCTGAGACATGCCATCAAAATACTGTCGGTACCGCCGCTCGTCGTCACGCCGGCGGCACCAGGGGGCGCATTGAAGAGCCCAAGCACCATGGCAACAACTTCGGCCTCCATCTTACGCACGCCGGGAAACACGTCCGGGTGGATGGGATTGGCCACAGAGAACTTGCCATACGCCTCAGTCTGCAGGCGAATCAGGCCGTCTTCGCCATGGTACACGGCACCACTGACCCGGCCATCCTCCCAACGCGTGTGATCAAGATCGGCAAGGTTATCGAGCTCGTGGCGGACTTGGTCGTCGGACCAGCCTTGGCCGGGGAGCTTGGTGTGACGGATGGAACCCAGGGGCACCAGCTTGGCTTCTATTTTGCCGAGCGTCTCCTCGACTTCGCGGCGGACCTTTTCACGGACACCGGGCATGCGCAGGAACCAGCCATAAAGAATACGACGAAGATCAGTGTACAGCTCGACAAGCGTGCCAAAGATGCCGCGGCCGCGCAGCTTCCAGAGAGCACGGCGGGTGAGGCGGAGGACGAAGAGAAAAAAGACGGCATTGCGGATCCTGCGGATAGTGGTCAGCAATTCGTCACTCGGGGGAGGGGGAAATACATCACTCACAGGTCGAGATTGAGGAGCAGCAACGGACTGCCCGGATGACGGCGGACGCTGTTGAAGCCCTTCACAAGGCTGACGGGAAGTCGCGAGGAGCCCGGCATGATGGCGGCGAGGTGCGGCTACGGCTTGGCGAAAGGAATTGGCGGATTGATTGGACGGGCTGAGCTTCAGCTCAAGTGGCCTCTGGCGAAGCTCGGATCCAAAGGACGTTGAGACAGCAGGGAAGAAAAGAGTAAGGGAGGAAAAGCCAAGTAATAAAAGACGATAGCGGAATGGTGTAAATGGCTGCTAATAATGATTGGCTCGCAGGGGAAGTCGCGACCTGGAAAACCGAAACCCCGAACCCACGAATAAAGTTTTGAACCCACGGCAGGTGGAGCGTCCCAAAGGTTCTTTCCGTTTTTGCTGAAAGCTCTTGCAGCTCTTGCAGCTCTTGCAGCTTCTGCCACCCGGATTTTGGACGAGCGATCGACGCATTAAATGAGCAAATGGAAAGAGCTGTTTTTCTCATTTCGAAGCCCTCCCAATAGCCTTTAAGGCGACACAGATCCAACGCCAGTTTACGAGGGTGAAACTTGTCCGCACTAATAACCGTTCGTCACATGCGAGCCCTGGTGAGATCTAAGCGCGCTTTCTATTTGTCCATGCTTTATTGCCTTGATGGGTGCTTCTTATTTCCAGGCAGAATAATACGTCACGGACCAGCCTGCATTTGCATTAGTTTTTGCTGCCAAAAAAGGCTTGAGGGCTTGAAAGCTGCAGTTATCCGGTCTCGCACTTCCCCTTTCCTGCAAGCCAGGTCGTCATCGACAAGGCACAGGAGAAGGGGGGGGGGGTTGTATCGCGGCTAGATAAGGTATACAGTATATATGCCACTATTTCTATTCATAAACAATTACGACATGCCTGTTTGAGATATTAGCTGCACAGCGGAATGTGTACCAGATCAGTCCATAATTCCGATCAGAGGCAAATAATAATTTTAAAAAATATGACGAAATAGAAATAGAATACAAGAATATAAAAACTGGATCAGAATGAAAGTGCGAGTCTTGAAAACATCCAACATTGAGCTAGGCAAGAAATAATAAAAAATAAGAAAAATAAAAGTGAAAATAAAAATATAATGGGAACACGAAAATGAACAGAAATAAAGAATACCGAACAATCGTCCTTTCTGTCAACGCCGTTCCCCTAATACATGTGGGGCTTAGCAAGGCTCAAGCAATGCCAACTACAGGTCCCCGACCGTAAAGCCCCCTCGCAACATAACATCGCCGCAAGTGGCAAAATCACGTTTCATCTGCTGCCACCATCCGCCGTGGTGGTGAGTAAAACCACATACCCAATCCCAGTGCCAACGCCGTCGAACCTACCCCAGCCCAGTCAGGAAGCCAGAAGGAAGATGCCGATAAAGTATGCCGAGGTGTGTGTGCGGGTGCATAAGTGTGTGCTTTATAGGGGTGGGAGCCGATGGCGGAGGCCCTCTTATCAACGAGACAACACCACAGCCGCATTGCTGATGACAGCAGCTGCGTTTTCTTGCGTTTTCTTGTTTCTCTATTTCCCCACAGGTCGTTCAGATCGTCACATTGGTTGCGTATACACATGTGAGATGAAAAAAATAATAAATAAAAGAAGAGGAAAAGAAAATGGCCAGGGCGAAGAGCAAATTGCGAGGTCGTCGAGAGAATAGACAAGGCGCGGAAGACGCCTAGCTTTTTCGGCTTTTTGCAAGCTTTTTTTCAGCTCGATGCCTTGGCAGCCGCCTGCCACTGCTTGATATAGGATTGTGCCTCGTTCTCGCACACCGTCGAACTGGTCCGGATGCAGGCGACGACGCGAACCGACAGATCGCCCTGTTCGTACGCAGCTCCGTGGTCGTTCTTGCTGTAGGCGTTGATGGTGCGCTGCGGCATGATCACCAGCTTGGACAGGATGGTCGGATGCCATTGGACAATGTGCTCCTGCTTGGGGGTTAGCCAGCCTACTCGGCAGAAGGACAGAAACGTCTCGTCTCTTTACGTACCAGCGCATGCGTCTCCGCTTTTTGGAAGTTGTACGACCGGTAGATCGGGTCGAACCAGGTCTCGAAGAAGAACCGCGCCCACATCCCGTTGCGGATGATGAAGCTCGACGTCGACAGCCCGTCGTGATCCTGCGTCAGAACAAAGTCGACGTCCTGGCCGCGCAGGTGGGCAAACGTCTTGATGATGCTGTCGGGCGGCACCACGGGGAGATCCTTGATCATCAGCTCCTCCACCTTGGTCGGCGTCATGAGGTCGCTCTCGATCTTGGCGTTCATGTTCATGATGAACGTGTCCTGCTCTAGGAACCAAAAGTACGTGCTGTCGGGGAACAGCGTGAGCGCGTGACGCATCGCCACCACCTTTGTCCACGACAGCGGCGAGCCCTTCAGGTCGTACTCGCCCACTTTGGGGAAGAACGCGGCGTAGCCGTGCCGCTCCGCGAAGAGCTTGCGGTTCTCGCGCACCGTGTCGAGGTAGGCCCGGTGGAAGTTGGTCTCGTCGAAGACGGTTACAATCACGACCGCCGGCGCCTTGCCCGAGGACGCATAGTTGAATGTTGCAAACGAGTTTGCCGTCACGCCCGCTGCCGCTGCCGCCGCCGCCTCGTTGCTCTTGGTGCTGCCGCTGCCCGGGTCATTCTTCACCTCGTTGTGTAAAGCCATCCATGGGTTCGGCTGGCGGTGTGACCGCGTCAGCAGCAGCAGCGCGGCGATGAAGAAGAGGCCCAAAGAAGCGTACAGCCGCGTCCGGCTGCGTCGCAGCACCGGCAGCCGTGATGACCGCGGCGGGAAAGCCGGTGCGTTGGAGTTTTTGCGTGGTGGGTATGCGAAATGCATATTGCGGACGTATTAATTGTGTTGGGAAAAGGATACTCGTAATGATGCTAAAATATGCTGCAGTCGTCGGGCCGTCCTCCCCGTATTTTCGTTCTCTCTTTTTCTCTCTACCTTTCGTTTGCCTTCTTGTATGTTTACTTGCCAGCCCGCGGGTTTCGTGTCTGTATGCGTGATTGTCGATGGGCTTACTGGCCGGGGAGGGTTACTCGGCCAGCACCCGGTCTTGTCGAGGGTGGATGATGAGATTCGCTCGTTGTCTTTCTTCGCGCGATCCCACACGAGATTATCAGGGCCGCAACTCAATTGGACGGGATAGAATCGTCGTTTGTAAGATTGGTGACAGATGAAAGGAATGTATCATGGGCCGTGAGTGCTTCGAGGCATCCAGAACAGTTCGCCGGCGCCGAGCCGTGCTCTTGGAAGGAGGATATTTGGAGAAGTGGCGGAAGAAGGAAAGAGAAGCAAAAGGCCAGCTCTGGCAGTCTTGATAAGATCGACGGCTTAGATTTCCCGTGTCGTGTTCCCCAGTGGAATGCAAAGAAGTGTGCAGGAGATACGACTGAACCCCCCTCTTTTCTTTATTTTGTGTTCTTTTCTCCTGACTGACGAGGAAGAATAAAATAAATGGCATTTCGTTTATGCAGGCTTAGCCCCTGGGGCGCGTCGATGGTAAGGACACGTTCACGTGCTCGAGGTCGGGTGTGGATACTGCTACCCGCAAAAAAAAAACGCCATAAGATTATGTAACTGCTTTGCATTCAAAACTCTAATCGCTGCACTATTATAATACGGAGTAATTGACTGCATGGAAGGGGCTGCTGTAATAGGGTAGAGAATCCCGCCTGACAGCGTTTTCGCCAATGCAGTTCCGACAGCATGTGGGAATCTGCCAATGAGCCTTGATGCTCTCGTTGGTAATACTCCTATGTATGAGCACGTAGCATCGGATATCTCGATGCGTATCGCTCCACTCTTGGCTTCACCACGTACTATGTAGTGGCACGCCACAGCCCCTTGCCTCGTCACATAAGGCGAAAAAGCACGGCCCATATGGCACTGCATATGATCGTACGGCAGCATCCCAAGCGTTGGGAGAGAAGCCACTATTTACAATGCAACCACCAATGTCACAAAATGTATCAACCATGCCCTGGCGTGCAGCTTGGGTGAGCTTGTAATGAGCAGGAAGGCGAAGAAAACTTCTGTGTCTCTCACATAGCAGCCCGAAAGGAAGTCATCCTTGGAAGCGCGAGCCGATAGACCGAACAGGTATTTCGCAAGACGCGAGATCCGAGTGGCACAATATAAGGCGGACAAGTGGTTGAAAAAGCCTGAGCCTTTGCAAATGGAGTATCCGAACAATACGTTTGAACACTCCCACAGAGGACCGTAAACAGGACAATTCGATCTATGCACACAGACTAGTTGGCTCGACACGGAGGCGAACGTCAAGACAACTTAAGAGTGTGCAAACAGAGAAAAGGGGGGGCAACAGCATGGTATGGGGCCGGGTCACTGAATACCTTTTTCGACATTCATTTGGCTCAGTATGCTCTCAATATTGATATGTACTCATTCGTCCTGGCTACCAGGGTTGTGGCCATCGAAAATGCCTTCATGACCATCGTGATCGTCGTTAGTTTCTTCGTCGTCATCATTATCATCATCCACCTCGCTCCCGTCTTCTGCATCTCCCTGGACGTCAACAACATGTTCGCTTGCCAGTTCAAGGAGCCGGCCACTAATGTAATTCATCCCTTTCCAGACAACCTGATGAGGACAGAAGTTAGCGAAGAGTATGCGGAAAGGGAAAGAGCAGTGCCGCGATTTGCAAGCCACAAAAAAAAACATACCCCTAGAAACGTGAAGGCGCCCACGAGAACGAACATCCAGCCAAAGCCCTCGATCCGCGCCCGCCCTCCAGCACGGCGCCTCACACGGCCACGGATGTTCCACCACGTAAATGGGGACACAGCTAGGAACGTTTTGACGACCCCCACAATGCCAAGAGAGAATAACCCCTTGAGAAAGTGCTCTGTCCAGCCGCCAGGGCCGTCTGTTGCACCCCAGTCGCCGTCTCCTGCATTGTGTGGATGCAGGATTCCAGCGAGATTCCCTAGAATGTCTTCACCACTGTCGGTGTCGCCTAAGTCTTTGATCGTGTTGACAATCGTGCTCGTCGGGTCGACCCACAGGTCGATGAGCGGGTCGGCGACGAAGCCCAGGAAAAATATGGCCAGCCAGAAGACAAATAATGTCAGCAGAGCCCGCGTCACTCGGTTCGAGATCAGCCGGCCCCAGCGCAGCCTCTCAAAGCGGTACTCGAATCCGCAGGTCGGGCACTTCCAGTAGTTCCGGCCCGAAAGCGGCTGAGCGTGTCGCCAGGCCGTCAGGCAGCCTTCGTGCACGTACTTTTGCGTGCCCTTGCAGCGGCATGGACAGACGAGCCAGCCGTCTCGGGGGTCTTCCGACACATAGCGGACACGGGGTTGTGGGCGGAAAAAAGCTGGGATTGCCGAGGCCACCGCCCCGGCGACTCGCTCGCCGATCCTCCCGATGCCTCCAGCAACGGCACCTATACCGTCGACTCCAATCTCCTCTTCGCGGATACCTTCATCCGCGTCTTCAAATGTCGGATACACAACCTCCAGGCAGATGCGGCACGTCCGAGGTTTATAACGCCTCTTAAACCGCTCGTGCCGATGGTCAGAAGGAGGGCGCGTGTCAGGTTGAGGCTCTGCCGTAAATCCAGACGCGTCCGAGGCATTGGAGGCCATAGAGGCACCAGAGATGTCAGAGACATCGGAGACATCAGGTGTTTCGCCGTGTCCGGCATGTGTTGAGGTCTGAAAGCAGTCATGCGAGCTGCTGGCTGCATTCGTATCGCGTTCGAATGGCCGTCGCTTAACAATGGACGGGTCAGCTGCTGTAGTGACAGCAGAGTCCTCTGCATCATGTTGGGGCCAAGACCAGCTGGACCCAAGACCCGCTGCTCGAGGTCGCAAGTCCATGTTTAGTAGAAGAGCTCTCTGTTCTCCGTCAAAGCTTTATCAACGTGCATGTCACTTCGGACTCGGACAAAACTCTGCTCAGGTTTTTCGATGATGTGCGGCCACTCGGATCGCCGAATGCCTGAAGAACATTTTACATTCTCCAAAGGGAATGTAAGGAGGAAAATGGGAACAGAAAGACCATGTATAGTCTGTGAGGAAGACGGACGGAGTGATCGAGGTGCAAGCAACCCGGATCCGGGGCTATGCAACAGAGAATTTATTCTGTTGCTGCCTGGCAAAGCGCTGGGGAGGGAAAAAGGCCACATGGCCGGCCAAAAATATACCCGAAATTCCGGTGGAGACCATTGGCAGCTTTATGGGAGTTGAGCTTAACACCGCTTTAATGCATACGAGATCTACGGCCAATCAGGGAAGCTCGACGCGCAACTGTGCGGTGTGCCTGGAGAACTACGAAGTACGCAAAGGCGGCAGGAAAGAAAGGCTGCATATTGAACGCCGAACGACGCCAAACAATAGCCATATCTGCCTGCAGCCAGAACTGCAGCTCGCGAGACGAACACTCAAACTAGAAGATATACGATCTGCTCTGTTCAAGTTAGCCCTCTTCATCCTTGCTGAAGCCTCCAGCCTTCGGCTCATCCCAGCCTATATTACCTCCTTCGTTCCCGGTCTCCGACAATCGCAAATATGGCTGATCGGTACTCCTTCTCGTTGACAACTTTCTCGCCAAGGTGAGTGGTTACGGGCCTTTTGGGGTGTTTTCTGATTCTGCGCGCTCAAAGTGATCATATCCATATCATACGAGTGCTAACCTGGTGTTGATACCAACAGTGGAAAGCTTGTCCAAATCGGTTCGTTCTTGTCCTGGCCTGCGAATCGCTTTGTCCGAAAGGTCACAGAAAGAAAGAAAGCGCTAACACTGGTCTTGCAGAGTATGCTCTGAATGCCGTCAATCAGGGCGTTACGGCTCTGGGCATCAAAGGTGAGCAGTGCTTCCCTCTTGACTGTTTTGTCCCTCCATATGCCCTTGTCAAGCTCAGAGCATGAGCTTCCAGCACCTATACTAATCCATCGCAGCCACAAATGGCATTGTCCTAGCTACGGAGAAGAAGTCGTCATCTCCGCTCGCTGACCCCACCTCCCTCTCCAAGATCTCCCTCATCACACCCGACATCGGCATGGTGTACGCTGGCATGGGTCCTGACTACCGTGTTCTTGTCGACCGCGCCCGCAAGGTGTCCCACTCGGGCTATAAGCGCATCTACAACGAATATCCCCCGACTCGGATACTAGTTCAGGACGTTGCCCGCGTCATGCAGGAGGCCACTCAGTCTGGTGGCGTTCGCCCCTACGGCGTCAGCCTACTGGTTGCCGGATGGGACGAGGGCATCCAGCCGGATGACGAGCTCGAAAGGGAGGCGGCAGAGGCAGCGGCAGCGGCAGCCAAGAAGTCGGAGAGCGTGGACGTCGAGTTTACCGACGGGAAGAAAAAGCCGTCGGGCAAGACGGGCGGCATTCTCAAGGGCGGACCCATGCTCTATCAGGTAGACCCGTCGGGCAGCTATTTTCCCTGGAAGGCAACGGCCATCGGAAAGAGCGCAGCTTCCGCCAAGACGTTCCTAGAGAAGCGGTACACGGAGGGATTAGAGCTGGAAGATGCCGTGCACATTGCGCTGCTGACGCTAAAGGAGACGATCGAGGGCGAGATGAACGGCGAGACGATCGAAATCGGTGAGTAGTTTCTGTTGGAGAGAGGGGGGGGACTATCTTTTATCTCGTAACCCTCGTCACAGCTCCTTGTGCTAACGATCAATACAGGCATTGTCGGTCCCCCGGCAGATCATCTGCTGGGCACCGAGGGCGTCGAGGGCGCACGGGGGCCGCGGTTCCGCAAGCTCACACCGCAGGAGATTGAAGACTACCTGACCAACCTATAAATATGAGGCAGTTCCGTTCCCGTATGGTGTAGTTGTGGTTTTCTCGCGTATGCGCCGCTCTCTTTTACTCTAGGGGATCTCGGTGCTAGGTAACGACGACCACACATCGAGAAGGAAGGGGACTGTGTAATTGTACCAATGACAAACCAAAAAAATAAAGCATTAGATGTCCAGCTGCTTGTTTTTGCATGTGCTCCCTAGAGAGATCGGCGATACAAGTTGCTGCTTTGCCTATGGTTTCTCGTCTACTAACACAAACGAGCTTTTAGGCCCAGCCATGACGCCCACGACATATTCGTTCTTGAGAAGAGGGAGGTCAACGTTGACCCAAGATGATGCGGCTGCTCGCTGGCTAGGATCCAGCCCGAGCTGACCGTTGGTGTTACTGCCTATGGCGCGTACAGTTCCGTCGGCCATCAGCACAATCATGTGCGCCTCGCCCATGCCCACGTCGACAATGTCAACATCCGCCTCATCTCCACCCTCGTTATCCTCTAGGTCTACCACGATAGGTACCGGATCGCCTGTGAGACCCTCGAGCACCGGCCGCCGTCCTGGATAACCGCCCCAGGCGTACAGGTCACGGCCGCTCATAAGTGCTGCTAAAACGTAGCCAGCAGCAGAGATCTTGACTATAGGACCTGTAGGAAGGCCTTCGAGGCAGGTGACGCGGCCAGGTCGGCCTGCAGGGCTGTCGCACCGGTTAGCATAAAAGACAGAATCAGGATGGGGTGAAGTCTCTGCTGGTACATCCACTGCAGGCTCCACAAACCTCTCGTCGGTCACGGTGCGACAGAGGCACTCGGGAAAACGGCTATCACCCCAGGTCCAGACCTGGCCTGTGGAGGTGAGAGCAGCAAAACCGGTATCGTATGCTACCATTTGCACAATACCGACAGGCCCTTTAAAGACGATGCATTGTACACCGGAACCATTCCGATTACAGAAGTCTGCTACCGAAGCATACTGATAGATGATGTCGGCATCGTCGTAGACTGGCCGTGTGTCCAGGGTGTCAGCTTGTCTGCGGTGATACAGAAGTATGGGCAGGGTGATTCTAGGCTTGGAGAGGAAGTGCAATACCAACTACACGGCCATTTAGAGCCTCGACATAGCTGTAACCGCCATGGTCACAGACGGAAGGGTCTCGCACATCACCCGCTATCAGCTGGCCATTGGCAGTTGTCACTGGACTGCCGTGTCAGAAGACAATGCTTTTGTCGGGATGGCGTATACAATTATCGTCTTACCGGCAGTGAATGTGAGAGATGGCCGAATGGCGTCGAGCTTCTCCGATTCTAGAACACAGGCAAACGGATAAACGTCGTCTGGCTCCGAATCTCTGTCGTCAGGTGGGCAGTCCCCGTTTCCAGCCTTCGCCGGGGTAGAGAACTGCAGCTGGTTCCAGGCGTTGAAGCCAGCCGCGTAAAGTCGCATGGGGTCAGAGGATTCGCTGATTGTATGAAGTCTTCTGTGTGTGTAAGTAAGAAGAGTTGATCATACGTGAGTGTGATAGCGCGCAATAAATCCCCCCAACCGCTAAGCGTCCGTCCTACTAACGCTCAAAGCTTGTGTCTTGTAATGAGCGTCACTTTGGTTCGTCATACAAACTCTCTAATTTTGTCTCTGATTGCTGCTGTCCAGTATTGAGAGAAATCTGCGCTAAATCTCTTTACAAAGCTTCGCATTCCGGTCTATAACCTGCATTACGAGAACATGTTGGTCGGTTGGTAAAATTATTGGAGCCCACCTCGGTGGTAGTATATAGTCTGTACCAGCTGCACTAAGTATAACACAGGGCAAGATGGCGGAGTGGTTAACGCGCTGGCCTGCTAAGCCAGTTCCTTCGGGAGCGAGAGTTCGAATCTCTCTCTTG
>JRUC01000809.1:0-12062 GCA_000806385.1 Leptographium procerum | reverse complement strand
TTCCCAAACGGGCGACCAGATCGCCGTGGGCTCGCTCGGCCCACATCGCTTCCGTGAGGCAGTCCCGCTTTTCAGAGTGCGGCATTCAAACGAGCCAAAAAAGAACACAAACAGGACAAAAAACATCAGAGCGAGAGAAGGCTAACTTGACCAACCCAAAAGTCTGCTTTTGCCCGAAAATTACGTGGCCTTGAGGGACAGATTTTGTGAGGTTGTTGTACACAGTAGCCTTTTTTTTTTCTGTTCGCGTGCACGGGGGATCACAGCCCGGTAATGCGGATGTAAGTCCTTTGCACCATCGTCCACAAATTGAAAGAGTCAATGAAGGAAAAGATGACACAAAGTACTGCCGTCTTCTGCCAAGCATTATGATAGCTGACGACGTTTGGTATGTGGACGCTAACTGAAGCGAACCGCGCCAATGTTGTATCTGAACTTACAGTAAGATAAACTATCCGAACGGCGGAGATATTCTTGAGGGAAGGAGCGCGTTTTGCCCCTACCGTTTCTATTGAGACGTCAAAATATATTTCTCTTGCTCTTGCATCCTGTGCTTTTTTCTCAATCTTTGCATTTTGGTGCCTCTTTTTCTTTCACTACCCTTTTCCATTCCGTCCCTATCTCTCTCTAGTTTCTTCCTACCACATCTTGGCTCCGGCCCTGGATTGTCCCTCAATTGGCTTTTTACACGACCTCTTGTGGCAGCGCTTTTAAAGGGCCGGCCTCTTGCAGCTGCAGATTCGTGCTCTCTGTCACCAGCCCTCTGATCGACTTGCTTTTGTTATCTCGGGCAGCAAGACGGACGGTCCTCTGCCCTCCACCTACCGCCATCATGTCCTCCAATGATACCGTCTCGGTCGCTCATCCCTACAAGGAGTGCACAGCTGTCACGGCTGCGTGTCCTGTGTCGGCCACAACGCTGGGCTATTACCCCAACGTGGGTATCAACTACTTTTTCGCTATCGGCTTCGGCATCGCCACTGTCAGCCTCGTCGTCACGGGCGTCTGGAAGCGCACCTGGAGCTACTCGGGCTTCCTCGCCGCCGGCGCCGCGCTCGAGCTCGCGGGCTACGCTGCCCGCATCCCCCTGCATGACAACCCCTGGGACAAGCAGGCGTTTGAGACGCAGATCTGCGCCATCATCCTGGCACCTACGCTCATCTGCATCGGCCTCTACCTGACGCTGCAGCACGTTTGCCTGGCGCTGTGCCCGCAGCTGTCGCGCGTCCGCCCGACGCTCTACCCGTGGCTCTTCGTCCCGGCCGACGTCAGCTGCCTGCTCGTCCAGGCCATCGGTGGCGCTCTCGCCGCCTCGGCCGGCTACACCAGCACTACCCTGCTTGCCGCCGGCAACCACGCCATCATCGCCGGCATCGCCCTGCAGGTCGTCGTGCTCGCCCTCTTTGGCATCGCCGCCCTCGACTACTACGTCCGCGTGCGTCGTCTGATCCACGGCCGCGATCCCCACGGCCTCCAGCCGACCAGCGACGCCCTCAATCTGTGGGCCAACCGGCGCTTCCGCATCTATGGCCGCGCCGTGGCTGCCGCATACGTCTGCATGCTTATTCGCTGCATCTACCGGTGAGCTGAGCGCCTTTCTATATACTTTCCATTTCTTGTCATCTTTACAAGATATTGAAGGTGCTGACACGAGTTCTAGTATCGCCGAAATGGCTGGCGGCTGGGGCAATACGATCATGCAAGATGAACCATCTTTTATTGTATTGGAAGGATTGTAAGTTACGAGCATCGCTGTTCTTTCCTCTGTTTTTCATAACTTGGAAGATTTTGTACTAAAACTGTCTCTGCTTGTCCAAGCATGATTTTGTTTGCCGTCTGCTTCTTGACAGCATTCCCGCCTGGCTTCCTCTTCCCCCAGATGGCATTGACCCGGAAGAAGAGGAGAGCTGCAGCCTGCCAGCACGAGCGCGAACGCGAGCACAGCACAGCCCAGGAGCACGAGGCTTCGACTGTAGACACAGGGGGTGAAAAGAGCAAGACAACCTCAAAAGTTTTGAGCTCCAACACACTCGTAGCAGACACGACCCGTGCACCATCAGACGAGGCCTTACAAGAAAAGTGACCCTTTTTTATATAGAAATTTCGGATTGCAACTTTTTGGCATACTTTAGGAGTTTAGGTCCTTGGAATATATTCATTGCGCACTGCGAACCACCGTTGCTGTAGCCGAAGGCGTAACCTACTCGGAAAGCACTGTGCTTTCCGAGATTCGTGGTATGCTATAGATCGTAGCTGCGGGTCATCTAATATATGCCGCGTACCAGTCAGCAGAAGTAGTAGCTAATACGCATCTTTGGAAACAAAAGTCGTTTGCAGCTTTTGTTGTATTACATATAGATTGCTCTCACCAGTCCCTTAGTTTGGGGGCTCCCTCGGTCACTTTATCCGAGCACCACTCAAGTTGTGTGATCGTTGGTTTAGTCAAGTAAGTGTTGTTTTACATGTAACTCGACGTTTTAGATATTTGTATAGGAGAGATCAGTCTAGGCTACATTAAGCACCGAAGCGGATGCGCATAGAAAACATAAAATTAAGTTGTGGCGGCAACACTGTATGCAGAGCTGGCTCGTGTTGGTTTTATGCGGTAAATTAATATTGGAGAGTATAGTGGCATTGCTTATAAGAAAATGTATATGACGTCGAGGATATCAGATGGCTGACGGACGCGCACGTCTTCGGGCGACAGCAGAAGCAGCAGAAGTAGCAGCAGAAATAACAGATCAATACAATAGACGATTTTCGGCATTGGAAGTTTCCTTCTTCGGAGGCTCACTTGTGCTGTCACCACTCTGGCCTGCTTGGCTGGTGTGCCTTTTTGAAATTCCTGCGTCACAGCCACGGAGACTCATTTTGAGCCACCCAGACGCCGTTGCCAACCTGCAAAAATTGGAAGCAGGTATACGATCTGCTTTGTTGTTGTATTGTAATACTATCAAGGCAGACGCACGTTTTTTGAGGTAAAATGAAGTTAGAAGACGGTAAGAGCTTGGCTTTATTAGTAGCTTTATTACGACTATATTCCTGTCTAGCATTGCCAGCTCACTAACTCGCTTTTGGGTACGGCCTCAACCATGACGCTCAAGCTCCTTAGGACAGCTGTGTGTATATACAGAATGACAAACCTGAGGTCCCTACCGCCAATCGTCGTCCAGTTGTCCTCTACTATCGCTACTCTGCAATTCTTTTCGCCCGTCGCACTGTTCGCTGGCTGTAGCATTTAGCATATGCCGGTTAGTCGGGCCATGTTTGTTAGTGAGTACTGATTAATGTTCTCTATTAGCTAGACGACACGGGTGTATAGATTTTTTCAGGGTTTTTTGGACTCAGATTATGCAGCTTCAAATCTTGAAAAGCAAAGTTTTCAGAGCAGAGCAGTACTCGGCATGTCCCATCATCGTCTTAGGAAGATCGACCTAGGAAAGCGAGACTCAGGTCACGCAGCTCCAGAACAGCATTGACCCTAAGGTGGCAGACACTTGAATAGCCACGGGGGTTGCGTTGGCATCATTGTCTCTCTTTGTGGAGGACAGTTAGCCCGCTTGAGATGAACCAGCAATTTCACCAAAGAAACACGAAGCGATCAAGACTCCCGTCAGTCAGCAGTAC
Source organism: Leptographium procerum (assembly GCA_000806385.1). Classification (NCBI taxonomy): domain Eukaryota; kingdom Fungi; phylum Ascomycota; class Sordariomycetes; order Ophiostomatales; family Ophiostomataceae; genus Leptographium; species Leptographium procerum. The sequence goes on along the minus strand of JRUC01000809.1, from coordinate 8,435 downwards.
CTTGCAAATCACGATTATTACTTTTCATTTTGACGTCGCCGCTGGAGAAGTGTGGACCCCAACAGTTAACTCGCCTCCCTAGGAGCATGCGATGGGAGAAGTGAGAGAAAGTGAAGAAAGGTGAAAAGGTAGGAGAAAAGGTGTTGTATATATATTCAAAAGTTCAATGTGGAGGGGAGGGGAAAAGGAGAGAAAACCATTCTCGCTTGTCACTTGCGTTAAGTTAGTGAAACCCGGGATGCTATTGTTGTTGAATTATGGTCGCGTGGTCATCGGCTAAGCTCAACGACGTCCCTACTTTACACGCCGGACGTCACAGCAGTCTGCAGTCCTAGAGACGCCGAGCCCAAAGACGTCCAGACGCGGCGTGGCCCAATGGGCACCATCATGAAGGCTTCAACGCACGTGCCAGTTCGTACGCCGACCAGCTGAGCCGACTCCTTCCCCGAACTCTCCAACAGTACCATGCGGTATAATGCAGCCCTCAGAGCCCGCGACTGGTGCTAGCAAGAAGAAGCGGCAGCCGTAGACGACTGCCGGCTGGCGAAAGGCCGCCGCCTAATAATCGGTTGCTCCTTGCAGATATGCGTCCATGTCCTGATGGGAGAGATCACACCGCTCGCGGGACGTCGATCTCACAGCAGAGGCGTGTCGACCGGACGGTTTGTGGTCCGATGTACTCTTTCTTTGGTCTCAAGCTGTGGTATGATCGGCAAAATAACCCTCTCGGCAGGTAATGCTACGAATTTCAGTACCCGTTTGCAAATTTATGCGGCAGCAACTAGCGCGACCAGACGAACCCGCCTTCCGGTCTCACCGTCGTCCGGTCTCATTGTTGTCCGGTCTGATCGCCATCTTGAGATTTTATATAAAATCTCGACGGTCCTGACTCTATACTGTTGACTCTATCATTCTTTCTCCAGCCCTCTACTCGGCAATATCACTCTTTTCTTCACTTCTCTTCATTCTCTTCTTTGTAGTTCTGTGAACTTTGCACTTCCTTTCTACCCTCGTTACTTTCTGCTCACATTTCTTATCTCAAAGGCTGGATCCTTTGTATACATCTTTTCTGTCACACTCTTTACTTGCAGAGCAACTCATTACAGGACACAAACCTTTTTCTCACTCACTTTTCCCCCCTCAAAGCTTCTACCATGAGGGCAACTTCTGCTATCATCGCTCTCGCAGGCCTTGCTGCCGCCCGCGACATCCCGCTCTACCGTGCCATGCTCAAGCGTGAAGTGCCGCAGGAGCACGCGCACCAGGACATCCTCAACATCGTCAACCCACTGCTGCAGCAGAACAACCCGCTGAGCATCTCGGACGCCGTGTTCGGCCTGCTCGGCAACGCTGCCGCACTCAAGGGCGTGCCCAACGTACAGAACTCCGACTGCCTGCAGCAGATCATTGCGGACCAGGCCTTTTCTAACGGCAAGGCGGCCGGCGACATCACGGGTCAGGCGAGCGCCATCATCTACCGTGCTCTGGAGCGCAATACCGGCAGCGTCGGCCTGGCTAGCAACCTGTGCAACGAGACGGCCGTCAACCCCGAGATCGCCGCCATCACCCAGCACCAGGACCCAGCTTCGACGGCCGCCTCGGGAAACAAGCAGATCGCCCTCGACGTGGCCCAACAGATCGCCTCCATCGGCGGCGATCCCAACCTGGCTATCGGCTCCGGCACCTTTGCACCTGGCCAGATTGGCGACCCTACCGGTGCCGGAAACACCTGTGATGTCGCCGACGATGACGCTGGCTGCATAAACTCCCAGGACCTGCTGGTTCCTGACGTCACCGAGGCCGAAATTGCGGCCGCTGTCGACGGAATATCTTTGCCTGCTTCGTCCAATTCTTCCGCTTCTTCCAACTCTACTTCCTCAGCCCCTACCTCAGCTTCTGCTTCGGCTTCTGCTTCGGCATCGGCTTCCGGCACTAATGTCCAGACATTCACGGGTACACTTGGCGGCGCGCCACCAGCGGTCATCAGCTCGGCTGCCAGCGTCGACCGGCCTATTTCTGTGGACGGATCGACCTTTGTCAATGAGGGCGCCGCACTGCAGCGGTCGTGCTCGGTGCAGCACAACGCTTGCGCGACTGCGGCCAATTCGGGCCAGCTGACCGGCGGCGTCGGCCAGTGCGAGACGCAGCAGCAGCAGTGCGAGGCGGCATCGGGCGCAGCTAAGAAGGCAAGGAAGGCTAGGCGGACCGCTCGCCTTTACGGCAGCAACAAGTTCCAGAAAGAGCGCCGCTTCGCCCCAGAATAAGCTAGACAAGGGTGTCGCTGCAGCTAAGCATTCTGAAACGTTGCACGAGTTTTGTTTACCTAGAAAAAGGCGAGCGAACACAAAAAATTAACCTTCCTGTGATCCTGGTGGTATACGGAGTATGCAGGTCATGTGCGTATCAGGACGGAAACGCTACAGGGTCGAGATTGCGTACGTGGCATTAGGAGGCAATTCGCCTGGCTCAACCGGCCATTCGTGGGAACAACGCATGTGAGTAAAGTAATGGCAGTAGTCTGCGTTTATATAATGAAAATGATAAAAATAGCTATTAGGCAGCTGGGCTTACCCCTGTATTTGGTTGTGTTGATGGAAGATGATGATATTTTATTCCAATTATAGCTAAGTAAAGCAAAAATGGGAGTTTAGACGCGCTCCGTTTTGTCTAGAGGCGCGGGAGTAGATACGCGTATCTACGTAGTGCGGCCTAAACGCAGACTCACTGGATTATGGCTTCTCTAGGGTTGTATGCGGCTTTAAGAGGGAGGCTGCCGTTGATTTGGCTTTCAATAGGGAACGTCGATGAAAACTGTTTTGGTGATAAATTCGGGGATATTCGCCCCTTTTGACGCCTCTTAATTTCACAGCCTGCGGCTTAGAATTGGCTTTTGCCCGTAGGCAATGAAGGGATATATCACGTGTAAAATGCCCGAACAGTTTTTTGGGGGACCCTCACCTAGTCCGTTCCTCCTCGGTCGCGTCCCCGGACTCCTACAACAGATAAGAGAAAAGCCGCCCCGCTTCTTGTTCTGGGCCTTGTTCTGAGGTTTCCTTCGGCATAATAACCCAAACCAACGACAATACGTCCAACCAACCTACCCTGCCCATACTTGGCAGGGGGATCAGTCTTCTTCATGGCTGCACGTCAGATACAGGTTGGCCAGCGATGCCGCACTGGTTGCTGGACGTGTAAAGGTATGTGTGATCTAGTTGCAACCCGATAAAGACGCTCGTTCACTCACAGATTTGCAGGGCGGAGGGTCAAATGTAGCGGTATGATGTTGCCAATGTTGATTAACAGGATTCAGCTTGCTAACATGCATATCAAGAGGAGCGACCGACCTGCAGCACGTGTAGACGTCTCGGGTTGTCCTGTCAGTATGGCATCAAACTGCTCTGGCGTGAGGATGCCCTCTCGAGGGGGATTGCCTTGGGGCGGTCGGGTATGATGGATCCATTTCGACGTCCCTTGTGATAAGTAGGTTTGCTAACATGCTCACAGGAGCGTGGTCTAAGACGCCAAGTAAAGTGAAGTCGGGGTTACGTGATAAATACGATATGAGCGTGCTGGACTACGAGTATCTGGACATGTCGGGGACCATAATACAAGACTGGATGTTCTTGAACACGACATACGGGGACTTTCAAGATCCAGTTGATTCGGACAAAGTTTCTAGCAGGCCTTTGCTGGACTCTGGGTCACCTAATTCTCTCCCGCAACCTCTAAATATTTCGAATAATCCCTCCACCTTTGTTCACGAAGGGAACAGTCATGAGTCCCAAGCAAGCTACCCCACGGACTTCGACTTACCAGACAGCCACCTGGAAAACAGCCGAGATGTTCTGGCTCGGAGAGGCGAGTATCCTGATGATTTGCTCCATACAGGCCACGGAGCGATCCCTCAAACAGATCAGCACTTGCCGTTATTTTCACTCATCGGCCACACTTTGTCCCCATTCGTAATAGGCCGCAACGAACTCTACCTGCTTGACTACTTCACGAGTAGTCTGAGTCCCAGGTGCATTCTCTGGCCCACAGATAACCCCTTCAACAACACAATCATCCCCATTTGCTTATCTGCCCCGACGAAGCCTCTTTTCTACACCGTTATGGCGGTTGCCTCCCACCAGCTTTTCCTGCTGAATGATGACCGGTTCGAGAGAGATATTTGGCTTTACCGAGCAAAGGCACTCGAAGGATTCCAGGAAGATATACGCCACTTCGGAGACCACCAAGACTCCCCAGGAAGCTGGGAGCAGGTTGTCTCGACCCTCATTATGCTTGCATTCTTTGACGTACGACTTCTCCTTACCCCGTCGATTTGTGGCCATTCTCTAAAGATTTTATTATCAGATCTCCCAGAACGGGTCTTCGACGTGGCTGGTTCACCTCCGCTGCGCGCGAAGCCTTTTGGCCCTGCTTCCGTCACCGTCCCAGCTGTCGGCAGAGCAGGCCAGCATACGCAGATTCTTCTCCTCCTACTTCATTGAGCACGAGGCCCTCGCTCGAACCGCGTCAAACCTGGGCGAGCCATTCAGCGGCACCGTATCGTGGCTGTCACCCGAGCTGGATCTCGATATGACCGTAATCGATTCGGTCCTAGGATGCTCGCATGAAGTAATTTCTCTTATCTCCACGATCTCTGACCTCGCGGAGGAACAGAAGTCTTTGCAGTGCATGCTTGGCCTCGAACAGGGCAGCACTCAGGCTGTGAAGGAAAAGCTCCAAAACGTCCAGGTCCGCCGTAACGACATCGAGAGAGCGCTTTACACCCTCCGACAGGTCCTGCCTCCCGCTCCTACCCACACGGCTCTCCACGATGAAGAGGTCGCGGCTTCTATGGAGGAGTTGAGCATGATCGCTGAAACGCGACGGCTTTCCGCGCTCATTTATCTCTATTACAGACTGGATGGCATTCGGGCGACTGACTTGCGCATCGCCCGTCTCACAAGTAAGATTCTCTCGCTGATTCCAAAGATCTCCCTCCGCTCGCACGCAGTACTCTGGGAGCTCTATGTCGTGGGGACAATGGGACTCGGGCTCCCTGTAGGTGAAGCGGGTGATGCAGATAGGAAGTTTGTACTCGAAAGACTGGTGAGCTTACAAGGCACTCGACATCTGAGGAATGTTAGACAGGCGAGGGAGGCGGTGGAGGCGATCTGGAAGGCAAGGGACTTGGGGGGCCCGGACGCAGAGGAAGGGGGGTGGAGTGAATTGATCGCGGTAAGGGGTCAAGGGGTTAGTCTTTGTTGAAGGAGATTTGGCTTGCTACAAGACACGGGTGCTAGGAAATTTTTCTACTTGAAAAGGACCGGCGTCAAGTAAAGATTCATTTTTTAGTCAATTTGGAGAATTATTCAATTGTATATACTGACACTCAGGCGAAAGCCTAATGCTCTCCAGATGTAGGAAATGAAAATAAAAAATATTTGCATACTCTGTACAGAGGGGAAGTGAAGAAATGCCCCATACAGTTTCGCAAGACTTCGGGCGGCTCTCGCGCAAGGATGACTGCATAGCCAAAACCTCCCCCAAAGACCAGAACAAAAGTCGCCATCGTTGGCCATCCACCAGCCCCTTGAATGCTCTTCGGTACTCTCAAGTAGTATATCGGAAGGCGGGCTGCTTCTTGTCCGAGAGATCCTGGTATTCATCCACAAGAGCGTTCACATCGACCTCGTTAATCTCAGAAGGTTTTCCGTACTTTCGGTCCTTCTTCCGGTTCTCCCAGGTGCAAACGATAAAGTATAAACCCATCAGCAGCATTGCCGTGCAGTAGCAGGCTAACATGGCGATCACACCACCAGTGTATTCCGGCGCCTGGCTGGCCCGAAAAGTCTGGGGACCGATGAGGTTTCCCGTCCCATACCCGAGGAGAAGGATGCCATAGGTGACGACCTTTTTGGTGTTTCCGGCAGTGTTTGCTTGAGGAAGAGAGATGGCCGTCACGTAGGGTGCTGTTTCGGTTCCGTTAGTTTTGGCTGTCAACAATCGAATGGGAAGTTAGAATGGAAGAACTTCATTACCCCAGTAGCAATACATCATGTACAGTCCGAACATCTGACCGCCAAGGTTTGACCTCGGCAATCCGTACACCAGTGCAGTGCCCATCAACGGGAAACAGACTGCGATCATGATACAGAAGACGCGGCGATTAGTCCATTTCGCAGCGGAGTACGAGGCGATGAAGCCCGAGAGTGTGGAAATGACACCGTTGGGCATCGAGAGCAATGCGGATTTTTGTGCGTCAAAGCCGAGGTTGTTGATGATTATAGCGCCAAAAGTAATCAACCCGCCATTTGGGATGTTGAGTGCGATATTGAAAAAGAAGATGATCCAGATCTTGACGTCGAGGACGGCCTCTAATGCCTGGTCCCACTTCCACTGGTTACTGACAATTCCAGTACGGTTCTCGGCCAGACGCTGGACAGCGTGCCATCTCTGCTCAACTGTGAGCCATCGGGCGTTTATGGGCGAATCGGGTAGGACGGTCATCATGAAGATGGAGTAGAGCATGTTGATTGAGCCCGTAAGTAGATATAGATACCTCCACCGGGCCAGAGCTGCCGATTCGGGGATTCTTCCGATAATCCACGATAGAAAGCCGTTGATGACGGACGAGAACACAGACATTATTACTGTTAGATAGATGAGCACAACAGGATCCCGCTATGATCGAAAGACGATCGAAGGGCGAACTTACTTCCATTTCTGATGGGTTGCTCCGACTTCTTCCAAAATCTTGAGATAAGGAGAGTTGCCCCAGGGCTGATAATGGCCTCGAACATGCCCATCAAGAACCGCAATACCATCAAGCCAGCCCAATTATGACAGGCCGCTATGCACATAGTCATGATGGACCATAAAATGGAGCAGAAACTGATGTATTTGCCAGCGGGGAATCGATGGATCAAGTACGTGGATGGAAATATGCCGACGAGCATCTGGTCATATCAGCAAGCGATCTTCAAAGGCGGTTTGCTTGATACACATACACCAATCGACAAAATGCTGCCAAGCCAGCTGTATTGCTGGCCGTGAAGGTGGTTATCCTCTCTAAAACCATACAGAGCTCCAGTGGCAAGCTGAACTTTGTCAACGGCAGAGAAAAGGCCCATGAACAAGAGCTAAAGAGGGGGATAAGTAACCCTTGTGTTTCATTTTGATTTCACGATTTGGGAAGGGGGTCTGACCAGAGGGATCATCCAGGAGTCAATTTTCCGGACTAGTTTCTTTTCCTCATCGGGGGTCATTGGGGGGAAAGGCCCGACAGTTGCCAGAAATTGAGCAGCTTCATCCATTTTTTCGGCGATGAACTTCTCTCCAGTGTCTTCAACTGTACCAGTGGCTTCAACGCTTGGCGCCTGCTCGACCTGTTCTTTTCCGGTCATGGCGTCTTTATTGTCCACAGACATGGCCGATTAGAAGACGGGAATGGGAAGTTGGGTTCGTAGAGGTAAGTTGATGGATATACAACTAAGCTCATTCACTGCTGGCCATTGGCACTGGGACCTGGGTCCTATTGTATAGAGATGAGCCGAAAGGGATATCATGATTCTCACTGTCCACAAAGCTTGATACCCAGGCTGCTGATAACGGATAGCGATATTAATTCATACTCAAGAGTACGAGGTGAGGACGAAGCCGTAGTATGGAGGCCCCCCAGAGCTTCGCTACCCTGTTAACGGATCTTGATAGATCTAGGAACCGGAGGAAGGTCGACACGAGAATCTACTCGTCTCCACATGCTCCACATATCGCAAATTTTATCAATTGTAACGCAGTCTACTACTCGCGCCATATTCCCACTTATAAGAAAGGTCCACTGTATTTCGCGCACCCCAATCAAATTGTCTTGATACAATTGGTTAGCTAGGCTGACGCAGTTGGTGGGAGAGGCAGGCCCACTTTAAGCTATGCTAGGCACAGTATATCTTACGCGGGGTACATAAAAGTCATGCGAGTTGGCCGCACTTACTTGCCTTAGCATCTTAGATACCGCCTCCTTCGTCGCAACGACCTTCTTATTTCTCGGACAGATATCTGGGGGACATTTACTAGTATGAGATTGTAGCCGGCTCGCGTAGCATCACCCCTTCTGTCTATTGGTATCTGCATTGCCGCACACAGTTGCAGGGGAGATATGTCGGGGAAAGAGATAGTATATAAGTATACATAAAAAGGAAAATAGCTTTTTATCTCCTCTCCATCAATGCTATGAGCTAGTTGCATCTTCTATTTACCTCACACTTGTTTGGAACTGTTGCTGTTGCTGTTGCTTTCGACGAGTCACAATGGGATCTCTCGGACCTTCTTTGCCTAAGCGCATCCGATTTGCCATCGGTAAGATACTCTATCGTGATCACCACTTGTGGGATGCTGGTCACTGACATTTTTGGCAGATCGAGGGGGCACCTTCACCGATGTTTGGG
>JRUC01000804.1:0-12163 GCA_000806385.1 Leptographium procerum | reverse complement strand
CCCTCTGGTCCCTCCCGTCTTCCAGTCCTCTTGGGTTCTCAGTTCCCCGGTTCCTCGCCTAGTTGGCCTCACGCCGAGCCCTTGGCACATATTTGCCCGGTGCACCAGACGGCGTCAGGGTGTCCTTGAGCGGAGCAGGTGAGCGATCACGGCCGCTGTCGCGTCCGCCATTCTCGCGTCCAACGTCACCACGCGACGAGCCTGTCCGGGCTAGCGGAGGACCACGGCCAGAGAACGACCGCGGTGCCGGGCCATCTTTGCTGGCGCCATCCGCAGCTGAGCCACCACCGCTGGACTTGGCAGCCTCCCTGTCGCGCCACGAAGGCTTGCTGCCGCCTGCAAGCTGGATCCGCGGCGGCCCAGACGGCCGGTCTCCCGAAGGCCGGTCTCCCGAAGGCCGGTCTGCAGATGGCCGGTCGTTCGAGTCCGTCCGCTCCATCGGCGTGCTCGATCGTGGGGGCAGCCGAGACGCAGGAGGTGTGGTGGAGCCGCTGTCGGAAGTTCCGGCCCCAGTCTTGGATGCCTGCCGGTCGCGCCAGCTCTTCGCACCAGGCAGGTTGAGCATGGGCCGGCGCTCTGAAGGAGCAGCTTCTGCCGCCGCCGCCGCCGCTGCCGGCGGTGCTGCCTCGCGCCGCAACGGCGCTGCGCTCAGCTTCTCGCGCTCTGCCTTCCGTCTTGCCAGGGCTTCTTCCTCGCGCCGCGCCTGCAGCGCAGCCTTCTCGGCCATCTCCTGCCGCTCCTGTTCCCGCTGCGCCTTGAGGCGGGCCATCTCCTCTTTCCGGGCCTCCTCCAGTCTCTTCTGCTCCTCCTTCTCGCGGGCTGCCCGCTCTTCCGCCTCGCGCAGCTGCCGCTCCTCCTCCTCCCTCTCCCGCTTCTCGCGGAGCTTGCGCTCGCGGTACTCCTTCTTGCGCGCTGTGATCTGCTTCTCCAGCTCGCGTTCTGCCTCCCGGTGACGCCGCTCAAACTCGTCGCTGCGCCGCTCCACAATCTCCGCCCGGAATTCCTCAAAGTGCGTGACCAGGCGGCTGAGACGGTGCTTGAGCTCGACATTTGCCTCGTGCTTGCGCTTCGCCTCCACCAGAGTCTGCTTCTTGACGATCTCATAGGCTGCGAGATCTCCCTTCTGCTGCACGGCGTAGTCGTCCGCCAGCTTCTTGACCTCCTCCTTGCGGTACGCCCGCTCGATGTGGTCGATCCGCTTGCCCGTGATCCGAAGCTTCTCATTGATGTCGTTCTTCTCACGCTCAAGCTGCGCCAGCTTGATGGCGCGGAGCTTCTGGGGGTCGAGGCTGGCCAGGTTCTCCGTGTCGATGTCCTTGGACTTGGTCCCGATCTTCAGCTCCTTAATCATGTTCTCCACCTCGGCCTGGCGGATCTGCTCGCGCTCGCGCTCTAGGCGCTTCAGCTCGCGCTCCTTTTGCTCCTGCAGCTGCCGCTGGTGCTCCGCCTCGAGAAGAGCCTGCTCGCGCATCTTCTTGATCTTGGCGTTCTCCTTCTCGCGCTTAGCCTGCAGCTCAGAGGCCTGCTCCTTGCGTTTCTGGATAATGTCCTTGCGTGCAAGAATCTCCTCGTGCTCCTGCTCGGCGCCGGCCTTTGCGCGAGCGAGTGCAACCTGCCGGGCTTCAATGCGAGACTCATTGAACGACGAGTCGATGTAGTAGCAGGTCGTGTATAGAGACTTGGCAAGGCGGCTGATCTGTGACCGGACAATCTCTGAGGGGGTGCTCTGCAGCCGCTGCACCGACTTGGACTCGGCCTCGGCCGAGCCTGCAGCCGAGCCGCCGTGAATGGCCTTGGCAGACGAGAAGATGTCCGTGTCAAAGCTCAGAACACCGGTGGCGTGGTTCATACGGACGGCGAGGTCACCCTTCTTGTTGCCATTCATAATGAACTTCTCGACGGTGGCGCGCGTGACCTGGTACGGCTCCGGGAACTGGGCTAGGCTCTCGACGAAGTCGAGGTCCACGGTCTCGTACACCTGCGAGAGCTGCTGGAACAGGCGTGTCAGGATGACCTGCTGCAGCGGCAAGATGTACCTCTTCATCTCCTCGTCCTCTCCAATCTTTGCTAGAATCGGCGAGATCTTCTTGCAGATGGAAAGCGGGTGGAAGTCCACCTCGAGGATGTTGTACAGGTCCCGGATCTCCGTGCGGGCACGACGCAGCAGCGCCTTGGACAGAGCATCACGGAACAGCCCGGCACGCGTAGGCGCCTGGTTCATGCCAATGAGGTGTGTTAGACGCGAGTTCTTGTTCTTCTTCGCCTCGTCGAAGTCGACCATGGCACCCCGGGAGCGCGAGGTGCTGATGACGGGGATGGAAAGAGCCGACAGAAGCACAAAGGACGCAGCGCGCTGAAGATCGGCCTCCGAAGTAGACGGGTTGTCCGACTTCTTCCCCTGGCCCGTGGCAAGAAGTGAGGCCGACTGGCGGAGAAGGTTGTAGTAGCGCGACCAGGCAGCAGCATGGAAGAGGTAGTTCTCGCCCACGAGGAAGATGCGAGTGAGCTTCTCGTAGTAGTTGGCCATCATGATGTTCTTGGCCGGGCGCTTGCTCAGGCTTAGCAGCGTGTGGATGTCCTCCACGCTCCGGAAAGCCTCCTGCCAGAGCTCGAGCTCGACGGCAACGTTCAGCTGCTGGAAGCGGGTCTCCAGGTGGCGCTGCAGCGTGTCGGGCTCGCTCAGGTTGATGGCGTGCATCTGCGTGGAGTACTTGGCAGCGGTCTGCACGTGGTTACGGAGCAGCTCGCAGAGACGGCGGAACTCGGTCTTGCGGGCGTACTTCAGGCAGAAGTCGAATGCCTGCATGGCGGTGCTCTGGTAGAGCAGCTCCAGGCGGGCATTGTTGCGGAGAATGTCCAGAACGGTGCGGTACGCCTCCCAGAGAAATTTCAGCCAGGGCGTGACGATGGCACGATCGGTCCGGTCGCGGGACACCTCGCCAGACACGGTTGCAAGCAGGATGGATTCCGGGGTCTCGGATGCCTCGAGGTCATCAATGCTTGTGGTGCCGGCCTGGGACGCCTCGAGGGTGGACTGGACATCGTCGGCTTTCTTCTGGGCGTCGGTGACTTTGGCGACGGCACGCTCAATAAACTCCTTCAAGACCAGCTCGATAGTGCCGACGTTGGTGTTCTGGGCGATATTCTTGTACTGGTACAGGGCGTCCTTGGCGATCTTGCCCTTCTTCTGCTCGACTGACAGCTCGACGAGGAGGAGCATCACCGGCTCAAGCGAGGCGATGGGGACATTTCGGGACCGCTTCGACGTGATGTGCTCGTGAAGCAGGGTCAGAGCCGCCGGTGCCTGGTTGACACCGATGAGCTCGTTTGCCCGCTTCAGCACATTTTCGGGTTTTTGGTGTGGCGGCGGAGGCTGTTACGAAAAAAAAAGGTCAGTTTGTCAGCCCCTTTTCCTTGCTACTAAATCATAAACATGCATTTCGAGAAGTGCCAAATCGGGAAAATATATGCATCACAGGTGAGATACTGGCGAAGTGGCACGCAGGAGCCAGAGACTCCAAAAGAAACAAACATCCATTCACCCATGGGAGGGGGGAAATAGCACCACGCCCAAACATCCGGGACTCGTTCATGAACATACCATGATGGGCAACCCACTCTTCAGGAAATAAATTCGCTGAGGAGAGCGTCTCTTCGAGCAAACGTGGTCGAAGGTGACGGGGTGGGTGGGTTGGTATTTGTGTGATGTTTGTATTTTTTGAGTGGTGTCGCGAAAAGAATTTTCGGTATTCACATACGTTGTGTGGAGGGCGGGGCTAAGGCAAGTCACGTTATTTATATCTGCTTAGTCACTTATCGCTCGCTCGCTCGCTACGCTCGCACAGTGGGAAAATTGATTGGCACCGAGATCAACAATTTGTCAGGCGGAAATCAAGGCCCCATCAGCGACAATGTCAGTCTACCGTATCTCACCATGTAGAATCATCAAATTTCGGACTCTGCAAGCCAAAGGGATACTAACCAGGATGTCTGGCTGCTACTGATGATCGTACAACAGCTTTGCTTGAAACAAGGCTTGAACGCGATCCATTTGGAGCATCCAGTAGCATGGAGTCACAAAGTTAATTTAGGGAGCCGGAACTACGAGTATTCCAGCGCAAGCAGGTGGACAAAGCAACACCCCTACTATGTACGATTCCACATTATATCGTCACTCGGCCGTCTAAATATCTGTTTGTGTACGAGTAGTCCGTTCTCCATGCGGAGTACGCGTATGGAGACACGCCTTGTACCGTTGTCATCTCACTCGCAGGTTAATAGGAATGTGCCCCGTCCTTTTAATTGAATACGACGTACTCTTTTCCATCTTTAGAAATTCATGAATTCGGATACTTTAGTATGGAAAAAGGATCGACCTCGGGACTCGATTATGGAATAAAGGAAGCCAGATAAGTAAGAAGACAAGTTATCGTAGCCCGCAGTACGACTACGAATATAAGATACGAATTCTGGCAACCTCAGGGCTGCGAGCATCTTACGACGCATTATTGAAATGACAGGTAAATAAGAAGCGGGAGAGCCCAGTTAGCATCGCATATTAACGGCGCGGCATAAATCGCCAAAGGGCGCCGCCAGCCGTCGCCACCAGTCTTCGCTGCCAGTGACTAGACCTCTTGTCGTGGCACAGAGGTCACGTCCAGAGTAGAGCACGAATACGACCTGATAGCAGTACGCGTACAAAGTATGAGAGGGGGCTTCCTGCTGGACTGGAACGCTCGGGACGTCGAAATCTTACGTTGTATCGTATCTCGCTCCTAGCTTACATTGCATCTCAGTAGTCAGCAAAGTCTACTGAAGAAGGCGGACGAGCTCTGTACGAGTACGGAAAAGTCGTTGCGACGAGGTGTTAAAGGGGGAGCAGCCAATTTTACGGCGTCGTAGAGGCCCCAGCACACACGGATCAGACCAATGAGATACCGAAACATCCCAGACGGACCACTTTTCCTGCAGGCCGCTCCTCTCCTATAACTGGGGCGTCGGGGAGCTAGGGATGAGGGGCCTATTTCGACAACCTCTCCGAGCATTCGAACTGTGCACCTACTATTACTCCGTACTACTGCTGCAGTAGCCAGCCAGACAACCGAATAAACCAGAATCCAGAACCCCACTCTTCCAACGGCCCCTGGTAGAACGCTTTCTCTCGCCCGTCTTCCTTTTTTCCAGTCCTAGCCCTTTCAGTCCAGTGCTACGGTTTCTCCTTCTCTGGCACCTCATACGACAACCTTCTTTCATTTCTTTTTTCCTTTCCGCCTTTTCGCCCGTCACCTTCCTCTCATTTCGACCATCAGCTATTCAATCGGGACGACTCTCTTCTCTCTTCTATCTACACGTTCACCACAGCCACTCGGCACTTTTAAGACGTAAGTTGAATCTACGCATTTTTTTTTTCGTTGTCTGCCAGTAGCCTGCGCATTCCAGGTACGGGAAGGAAAAGGGGCCGAAACTGCCTCTTCGAGGTATCTCTCGCCTCGAGCTTACTGCTTGCCGCACCCTACCACGATTACTTGCAACCGCAAAACGACGACAAAGATGCAAATGAGGGACAGCTTGCGAAGCCGAAATTTGCTATTTGAACCGTGTCGTAACTAGCAACGGTCACAGTGATGCGCTCAAAAGAAAAGAAAAAAAAAATAGGAGCACGAGATACAAACAGGGGTTCAGCTGCTACTGCAGTTCAATCCATCCAGTTTACTTCTTTTCCTTTTTCTGGCTCTTTTGTCCCCCTTTTCTTCTTTCAAGAAAAACCTGTCGGACATTGGCGGCAGGAAAACAGCGGCGGCAGACTTCACTTTTTTCCTCTCAGGACGAATGCTCTAAGTTCGATAAAATTTTTAAAGGCATATCGCGACTGACACATAACCAAAGAAGCGCAGGACGGACGCCATCCAGTTGATGAAGTCGGCGTAAATCAGAGCACGTCTTTACCAACGTGCAAGCGGTCGACTACAGCACCCATCATCAATACCAATACGTTCCTTTTTTCTTCTTGCTCTAAGCACACGGTTTTCATTTTCCGGGTCCGACTACCCCATTGTGCACGGAACACCGACCGCCCCATTCACTACTATCAACGTACTTCCTGTCTTTCTTCTCAACATGCCTCAATACACCTCCCGTGATGGTGGCGACCCGTCGCAAATCAAGAAGACAAAACAGAGCATGGCCGATCTGAAGCTGCGGCGGTTAACAGAGCTGAACAACCGGTTGCGGGAGGACCTCGACCGCGAACGGATTCCCGTCAGCCAAGCAGCCAAAAGGTTCGCTTTTATTATTATTATTATAAACGTTAGAGATGTCTCCCGATGCATACGTGCTAACATGTCACTTCCAGCATCATTGCGTACTGCAACAGCACTCGAGACTACATGGTGCCGTCGGTATGGGGGCTTGTGCCTAAGAGCGAAGACCCGTATGCACCGCAGCAAAGCGGCGGTTGCTGCGTGGTGATGTGAGCGAAGCAACATACCCATCCGCGCGGAGAAGAGCGGCCAAGGCGAAACTCGCGCAAAAGCCGTGTGACGACGGTAGTCATATGGCGTTTACGTTTGTTTCTCGAAATATTTCCGATACCAGCAAAGAGGCGAAGCAATACCTTTGCAAGTTTGACAAGACGAATACGAATGAGGATGTGGCCTCGGGGGGCGGCGATGATGATGATCCTCGAAAACCTAAAAAACTATAGAAAACCGAAACAAAGCAAATAACCCCAGGAGACGAGCGCATTCAACTGGCGAAGGCCGCAGCCTCGAAAGAGAAGCGAGAAAAGGATGCTCAACATCAATGTCAATGCAACACTGAACGGGAAGCTCTCGAGGGATTGCACTTGCTGGGGAAGGGAAGGGTCTTACTTTTTTTTTCTCGGCCACGAGCGTTGTTATTTATTATCTTCTGTTTTTGTATCCTACCTATTAACCCTCCCTGCAGAATGTCCGCATCAGACAACAAACCCCAGCAAACCCGAATTCTCTCTATCTGTCTACGGACCAGCATATGTACTAATTTATCCTTTTTACCTATATCCTTTTCTCTTATACCTTGCTATTTTCTGGCGGCCAACTCCCTGCCTTCCTGTTGCTTTGTTTCCAACAGCCTCTTTTGTGTATTTATGTGCCGACTGACGGCTCTCCTATGTGTTTCCTACCTGTCTTAGAATCGCTTGTTTTTGGTCCTGTCATTTTCAGAGCATATATTCCGATATATCGCTTTTGGGGAGTCTACTGTAGCTGTTCTGTTCCGAAAAGAAATGCGTTAAATTCCCTGACAAAGACGGTACTTCAAAGAACCGAAAGCTTTGGCATCTCGGGAGACGTGATCGCGCCCTAACCGACTGTAAGCATTAAATTCAGAGGTCGAAATGTGGACAGCCAGCGCAGGGCATGCGCCGATCCTCAAAAAGAATGCGATACTATATATTAGTGGATTTCTAATCTGGCGAACATCGCGACAGAAACGACAAAATACGCTACCTAGTACATAGGAACCCCTCATTCGTAGAAGAAAACCGGCCCGTCATTAGCCCACAAGTGCGAAATTTCTACAGCAACGACTAGCTCTACCGGGTCGATACATTCTTTTGACTTCGCTGATACGCTGGCATACGCCAAAGGAGGCCCGCCAGTGCTGTCTACAACACCATCGACAGGATGGACCTCCAAGCCCACCCCGTGGCTGAGCCGCCCGAATCCTCTGCAGCTTCAGCAAAGACAGCCTCCCTTCCCGTCAGGTACCCTCGTATTGCTATACAGTTCTGCACACAGGTATGCCAGCCCAGCAGCCGCCCGTGACGCACCGGCCAACCCGTAAGCTAGATGCTGACATTGACGACAGTGCAAGTGGATGCTCCGTGCTGCCTACGTGAGTTTGTCATCCTTGTCCAGCAAAATATCCGTTCTGGCTAACGCTTCTCTCTCCACTGCTTTGTAGTATGCACAGGAGCTGATCTCTACCTTCGGCACGGCACTCGGCGAAGTAGCCTTGCAGCCAGCTACTGGGGGTGTGTTCCGGGTGACGATTGAGCAAGATGCTAATACCACCGGCACGGACTCGACCTCTAGCTCGACCTTGCTCTGGGACCGGACAGTGGACGGCGGCTTCCCGGAGACGAAGGACCTGAAGCGGCGCGTGCGGGACGTCATCGCGCCTGGAAGGGACCTTGGTCACGTAGATCGGGCTGCAGCAAAGGAGGCTAAAGGGATCTCAACACCAATAGTGGACTCGGGACCAGCACCGGCACCGGCGTCTGCCGCACCTACAACGGAGACCAAGAAGGATAATGGTCCAGCACAAGTCTGTGAGGACTGCCAGTAGTAGAGGTGATTAGGGAGGGGGCAGAGTTATAAAGGCTTTATAACGCAGCCCTTCTTTTCTGTAAATCTTGCTAGTGTTTCATCAACGGCGACATAACAAATCTGCTTCTTCGTTGCTAGAGGCTTTACAGGGTCACTTCCATGACATGGACGAGATTCAACACCGGCAAGATGATAGGAGACGTATGTAGAGACTTGCGATCATGTCGTCTGGACCTACTTCCAAACTACCAAGCCCTGACGTGAGGAACCTTACCAATCATTTGAGCTTGGCCTTCAGCGACATACTGCCCTGGCCAGTCCTGCCACTCTAGATACTGTGCTGATGCCCGTCGTATAATGCAAGTGCTATATTTTGTGTCAGTTCACGTGCAAAAAGGACTGCTGTTGATGTGGCAGATATGTCTCAAGCCTATTTCATACGGCCGGTCTCCCGGCACAAACAGAAAAGGGGGCGGTTTATGGCAATGATCATTCGTAATTCCCAATGGCCTCTTGAATTAACGGGATGCAAACACGTCCAAGTCTGACGAATGCACCAGGCACGGGGCCAGTTATAAGACCATTCCAAGGTAAAAGACACAAACAGACGGAAGCCATGTATAGAGGATCCACTCCCGGTTTTCCACCTACACCTACCCACCGACACACTCATACACAAGCAAGTAAAAAAAACCTAAAATAGACAAAAGCGAGTTATGGTTGATTTGTGCAGAGGCGGGTTGCACACATTATCATCGGGAGTCAGGTCTGCGTAATTCGGTTGTCCGAGGTTGATCTGGACTGGGCTCGGTATTGAGGCCTTCGAAGATGGGCGACATGGCGAAGGTCGGCGCAGTTGACGTGCTAACTTGACCAGAGCTAGCAAGGCAGCTGTCAAAGTTCAGAATGACTGAAGAGGTTGATAGTTCGAGGACAGGACAGTACAGAATCGGACCGGACCGGACCGGAAGCGAGGCGTGCGCGCGGGGCGTTTATCGACGGCCGAACCTAAAAGACGAAAGAAGTTCGTATGAATCACTTTTTTAAGGCTTCTTGTTGTTCCCGGGAGGAGCAAAGGATCTCCTGCCTCCGAGGCCTGGAACGTACTTCTGTTTCTTCTCAGCTGGTTTGAGGATCTATGGGAGAAATGGAGGTTAGCAAGAATAACGGCAGAGGTAGCTGTAGTATGCAGTGTGATGTGATGCTCTCTACACACCTGGAACGAGCACAGCAAGCTTTCGTCTACGCTCATCATGGCGCCCGCGTTGTCGAACTCGCCACAGTAGTTAGGGGCACTGAAGAGAGTGACCAGCTGGCGCTTGGAAAAGAACTCATAGCCGTCCTCGACGACTTGGTGGGCACGGCAGATCAAGTCCATGTCATGCTTTTGCAAGAACCTCGACACAACGTCTGGACCGAATGTGAAGGAAACACCACGGTCGTTTTCGCTCCAACCAGTAATGTCTTTGTCCGGATCGGACCAGAGCAGATCGCAAAGCAGACCGCAATCGGGAATCTGCGGCATACTGTTAGCTCCTAAGAACCAGAAAGAGAACATGCGCGGTAAGTTCTTACATCAGTCGGGCGCATGACTCGGCGTATCTGCTCCATGGAGTTCAGATCGGGACTCAAACCACCGTGCATGGTAAAAATCTTCTCGTCAATGATGGCAGCAATGGGCAGGCAGTTGAAGCAGTCAGTGAATGTCTTCCACAGCTTGATGTTGTACCGGCGCTTGCACTCGTCGTAGAATCCATAGATGCGGTTGATAGAAGCACACTCGTGGTTGCCGCGGAGGATAAAGAAGTTTTCGGGGTACTTGATCTTGTACGCAAGCAGCAAGCAGATAGTCTCAAGTGACTGCTTGCCACGATCGACATAATCGCCCAGAAACAGGTAGTTGGCCTCAGGAGGGAAGCCGCCGTACTCGAAGAGGCGCAGCAAGTCGTAATACTGGCCGTGGATATCACCGCAGATCTTTTTTTCGCGGAATTAGCACCTTTTGAAATGAATCAGTAAAGAAGGCGGGCACATGAACAAACCTTGATCGGCGCCTCCAGCTCGAGTAGAATGGGCTGAGAGATGAAGATCTCGCGGGCCTTGGTGCAGAGGAAGCGAATTTCGCCTTCCAGCAGCTGCACCTGCTTTCCAGGGCGGCTGCCACGGACCTCCAAGAGTCGGTCAATGATGGAATCGAGGTCGACCTCGTGTTGTTGGTCGGCCATTTTGTTTTTGAAGTCGATTTTGTTCGTTTTAGATGAAGGCGAGGGATGACGTTAGGTAACGGTGCCTTTGAGTGTTGGGATCTCCGCAAACCCTAGAGCTCTATCGGACGGGCTCAAAAGGATCTGTGGGCGTCGAGAGAGGGGGAAGAAAAGATGCGCTCTCTGTGATCACAAGTATATGCTCCTCAGGAAGCGTGTCGTGACAATGTATCTATCAGGCAGCATGTTAGGTCAGGGAACCGTGGCCGAAGATCGGTGAGTCAGGTAAATCGGGCGGCAATGCAAGGGGCCGTAGAGGCTGAAGTTGCGTGGAGAACAAAAAGCAGGAGAAAAGGAGTACGACGGCCGGAGCGAGTCAAAAGGTTGCAAATGCTCATATAGTGTCCATTCAAGCATGTGGGGACGTGGTAGTGCACAACAATGATGAGAGGGGGGCGTAGTAGATGATATTCACCCAAGCGGCAACTGTGTTTTCTTTTCCCTGGGAAACAGCCTCGCTTTGTTGTAAAGTCTGCGGACTTGCCGTTGTGGAATGCAAATGGGGGTAGGACGACTGTGAGACAACTTACCAAGGAAAAGAGTGGTCTCTCGTTTCTGGGGAATTCGCAGCTAGAAGCAGCGAGCGTCAGATCGAAAATATGGGGTTTTTCTTCTGTACGGTCTTGCCAGGCGCTCTGTTGGATATGTCGACTATGGATCGTTGAAAATATGACAAGTCGGTGTGGCTCGTCTCTTCCTTGGGCACTTGAAAATCAATGCCGTACAGCTAGCTAGGTATCGAGAGGAGAGCCGGTACAAAGATGCCGAGTATTACGTCGAGCAAAGCCGCCAACAGGTATGCGGGGAAATCTGTAATAGCCTCTCTGAGTATCTTGCAAAACTCTGTTTGCGTCCCGGTGTCGTCGTAATCAAGAGAGAGCAGTCGACTGAAGGGATGACAATGCTCGCTATGATTCAGCAAAAGCCGTTCGTTCGGATCTAGGCGGGAAATACTGGAGATGTCGCTGTTATAAATTCGTCTGCAGGCCGTTCGGTCTGGCTGTTTCGCTTCCTTGAGGATGACGTTCGTTTGTCGTCGTGGCAAGGGAAGATGAAGCAGAGGAGAAAAAAATATGGGAGGGGCGGGTTAAGACGCGCAGGCCTGAAGAACGGTCAGAACAAATTTTAGTGCGTCGGAGCAATGCGGTTAATCAGCTATGCCGGAGGTGGATACGACGAGGACGGAAGCAAAGGGAAGATAAAAGACGTGGATGAGATAGCCCTGTGAGTGAAGGAAACCGACTTGTGCTCGACCGTTGCGTCTGCCCAAAAAACCCGCCCGTCATGCTCCCAGGGGGGGGGACAGAGAAGGCGGAAGGCGGAAGGCAGAAGGCAGAAGGCAAGAGGCAGAAAAACGGAAATGGGTATCTTAGCAGGGGTGGCTTTGCGGAAATAGAATATTACTTTTCTTTGCACGGAGTAACCGGGAAAAACGGTACTATTGATCGTCTGTAGATGCGTCTCTTTCTTTTGCTTGCTTTCTGTGTTTTTGTCTTCTGTCTTTATCTAGAGAATTTCTCTTTGCGTCGTTTTGAAGGGGGTGTTATCGTCGTGGGGGGGAGGAGATTTGGAAAAGAACACGAGTTGAGG
>JRUC01000807.1:0-12076 GCA_000806385.1 Leptographium procerum | reverse complement strand
CCTCCTCCAGCATGGCCAGCTGGCCCTCCATGTGCTTGATCTCCCGGTCGATGTCCTTGTACCGCTGACCTGTCGCCCCGCTACCGTAGTGGTGCGATGCCATGTTCAGGAAGAAGAGCTCGCTGACAAACTTGGACTCGCCCGCGGCCGGCTGGCCGTAGAACGCGTCCGACTGCGCCTGGTCCGCGTTCAGCTTGGTCTCGTCCGCGATGCTGATTCGCGGCTTCCGCCGCAGGTAGTCGATGTCGATCCGCTCCATGCGCGAGAAGTTGGCCTCCATAAATGGCTCGCACATGCGGTCCAGCACCGCCGCCACGTTCATCATGAAGCCGTCCGAGGCGACCTCCTTGTTGCTGACCTGCATCGCCCGCCGCTTGTGGTTCATGTTCATCGCGTACGCAAACCAGTCCAGCAGCCGGTTCCGCGGCCCATCGCCCGCCCGCGCAAATGCCATCGCGATCGTGTGTAGGTTCGACTGGTGCGTGTTCACCGTCATCTGCAGCGCGCTGTACACCGTCTCCTTGCGCTGCATCTCCACCTTGTGGTGCCCTCCAAAGTACATCGTCGCCACCTCGTGCTGCAGCGGCGAGATCCGGAAGAACGGGCCCAGCAGCGTGAACCGCTCAATGTTGGGCGCCGACTGCGCCATCTGGAACGACGGGTGCCGCGCCAGCGCCACCAGCAGCGGCTTGAACCGCGAGTACGTCAGCAGCGCCTCCATATACGGCAGGTACTCGTCGTTCATCGTCATCGTCGCCAGCTTCGAGCTGATCTCCACCATCGCCCGCGTGAAGAGCTCCTGCACCTGTCCGTCCTCGTCGTCGTCGAATCGTGCCACCGCGTCCGTGATGAAGTCCATGTCCAGGCTGAGCGTGTCGTCCGGCCGCACGCCACGGAGCAGATACGGCACTATCGTGTCGTGCTCCCGGTTTGGCTCTCGCCTGCAGCAGAATTCGCGTGAGCAAAGGAGACACATAATATAAACAAAACACTAAGACTACGAGCCATACCCAAAGTATTCCGGCATGGTCAGGGCAAAGACAATGTTGCTCATAAAGAGCCGCTTCAGCTCGTGCAAAACGGCCAGCCGCTCCGCACTCGTGATGCGCGTCTTGAGCAGCCGCGTCGCCGCCTTGTAGCACGGCAGCAGGTATTCGAGTAGCGGCCGCTTGTGGTTAAATAGCGTCGCTACCTCAACGATGGCCGGGTCAATGTCGTCGATCGTGAGCCGCAGCGCCTTCTTCACCGCATCGGTCTCGTCCTTCGTGTTCTTGTCCTTTCCCGCCCGCTCTAGCATGTCGCCTCGCAGGCCGGGCAGGAACAGGTGATGATGGCCGCTGCGATCGCGAGTCTGGTTCGGGTCGACGGTTATGCGGACGACAGTCGAGATCACGTGGTCGGTCCACTCGGCCAGGACGTCAGCTGGAGAGACGGGGGCGGATGTCGGCGGTGCCACTGCGGGAGTAGAGGCGGATGAGGGTTCGGAAGAGGGGGTAATCGCAGAGCTAGGCTGGGGAGATGCCGACAAAGATGTGCCTCCGCCCGGCCGCCGCGCTGGCGGGTCAGTTGGGGCGCCAGAGGGGCTCGCTGCAGCAGGATCAACGTCGGCAAGCGGCCTTTTTGTTGTGGGGTGATGGTAGTGGTGGATATGGTCTCCCTGCAGAGCTGTCGCTCCTGCAGAGGAAACACGGTCTTTATTACCTGTACGAATCACCGGGGAGAAGCTGGCTGACGCCGTCGCGCTCAGCCCCGCCCCGGAGCTCCCTGCTGCTGCTCCTCCTGCTGGTGATGCGGCCGATTTCCGGGCAGATGTGGATAGAGATGTGGAAGCTGTTGCTGTTGCTGTTGCTGCCGTCGAGTCTTTTGATGCCGCCGTGCCGTCATCGGCCTTGCCTGTGTCTTTCGGTTTCGAGGAGGAGGACGTGGCCGCCCCGAGCTTAGCAAGACGTCGTGCCCGCATCTGCAAAAGAAGCAAAGAAAAGAAGGTCAATGTCAGCTGCATCCCCCTTCCGTCCACTCCTCCTAGCTCGGGGGTCCCTGGATTTCATGTCCCTGGCATACCTGCTCTTGGCTGGGCAGAGTCGGCTCCGGCGGCGGCTGCTCTTCGTTGGGATCCATCTCTAGTTCGCAGTCTGTGATGTCTCGTGTGATGTTCCGTGGCAAGACCAAAAAAAAGAATGCAAAAGACAAGTAAAAAAGAGAGCCTTGTTGGGCGAGAGTGGGCGAGCTGGCGAGCTGGCGAGATCGGTAAACAGCTGAAATGAGAGCTAGCAGCTCTAAAGGCTTCCCAGCTTGATGAGACAATGTGAAAATCAGCTAAAACGATCGCCGGTCACGATGCAAAGCAAAGAATTTGAGTATTGCACAACAATGTAGGGGGGCCCAGCTGCGAACGGGCTTTGTGGCCTGGTAAGATATCCTACTGGGTCTGGGGATGATTAATTACGGCTTCTTTGACGACGGTGCCTATTTCAGTTTCAGCCCCGCGCCGTTTTAGTACGAGTAGCTGTGGTTGGGGCACCTCTGGCTATTTGGACAGCGTTGTGGCGTTGTCACCGCTTTCCAGGCTTTACTTCCAGGACCAAACCGCTGCCTGTCTGCCCCGCAGTGTAGAGCTAGACAGAAGCTCACGGAAGAACGAACCATTAGTAATTAGCGTGGGGTAGGAAGCTGCTATCAATTCCTTTCTGAAGGGAAGGAACGTATCTCAGGTACTCGTACTCCGTACTGCGTACTCTGTACTCTGTACTCTGTGTTCTCTCTTCTTATTCATCATTTCGTCACTGCCAGATCTCGCCTTCACGACGTCAAGTCTCCGAAACGCCCATCCCTACTCCCTCTCCAGCTTGGTTTAGCATTGCGTTTTCTGACCTTGTTGTGTATAATCCACTCCATGCAAAACAAATAGCAAACAATGAAATCCCCGAAAAAATATGCTCCTAGTGATATTCCCCAATAAAAACGCCAAATACGCGTAAAAGGCTTCAGTAGACGCGCACAGTTTGAAAAAGCACCACTCCCACCATCTTCATCCACTGCCGGCAGTTCACAGCTCACAGCTCACAGCCTGGGCGGGTTTTCCCGGTCGCTCAGCCGGCGGCCTGGAAAGACAGGACCTGGAAAGACCGGGCCGGCAAAGAATGAGCGCCGCATCGCGTCCTGCTTCAGCGCAATCGCAGTAGCCATGGCGTTCATGGCTGTTGCTGCAGGTCCTGCAGGAGCCGTGGGCGCCTCGCCGACCTCGCCGCCTACGCCGCCGCCGCCGCCAGCGTTGGTCATGGTCTGCCGAAACGACTCCGTCATCCGCCGTACGTGCATGTTCATGAGCCCCAGGTTGTTGTACAAGTCCACAATCTGCTCTCTGATTGGTGCTAGTTCGTTCATAGTGTGCAGCGCATGCCGCGTGTCCACGCCACCCACATATCGCTCGAGGATCTCCATCCTGGCGTTGAAGGCCTCGAAATCAGTCAGGAGGTGGTTGATCTTGTCGTCGGCATTGAGCCCATCCGTCTGCCTGATAATAGTCGGGTCGCTGGGCGGCGTCCCTGGCTGGTCGCCCGACCCAGATGCCACCACAGGTCCGCCGGGGACCGGGACCGCTCCGTAGTTCATTGGCGGGATCGCCGCGATCGGCGGAAGAGGCTGCAGAGCCGGTTGAGGCAAGCCCATGGACGGTGTCCCAGGTGCAGTCGTGCCCATCTGAGGGGGCTGCGTCTGTGTTTGCGGGACAGACAGCGCCCATTCTTGGCCGATCGGTGGCCGTGCCGCCAGCTCAAACTCGAGCTGCTGCACATGGTCCCGGGACTCGCTCAGGGCAGCCTTCATAGCCTCCATGTCGCTGTCGTGAACGCGCTGCATCCTCACAATCATGCCGTGGAGACACACACGCTCGTGCTCGGCAGCGTCCTTCTTCTTGACCACGGACGTGCAGCCGCTGGTCTTGTACTGGCAGTCCACCAGACGATCCGGGCAACTGGCTACGTGCGTACCATACCGGTATTTCGGGATAGCCGTGAGACAGCTCTGGCAGGTGATCTGGGTCTGCTCGCAGCTGCTGTCGTAGTGGTCTTCCAGGCCCGCCAGGTCTACTGGCTTGCTGCAGTAGTCGCACTCGATCGATTTGTGCATGCAGCGGCCGCCTTCCGCGCCGTAGCGTGCAACAAATTTTCGGCATGTGTTGTCAGGACACGGAACTCTCGTGAAAGGACAGTCCTTTGTGTAGTGATGTTCGATCAGCGATCGCGCGCAAACGTAGTCGCAGCGCGTGTTTGGACACCGGACTTGGAGGTTGTCCAGGAGGCTGACAACCATGGGCGGCGCCGGGCAATAGAACACCGAGCCGGGGCCATTCTCAAATCGCTCGAAAGGTTTGCGGTCGAGGGGACAGCGATCGTCTTCCAAGAGCATCTGATCGAAGCATTCGCGGCAGAACGAGTGAAGGCATTTCGACATCTTCGGCTCTATGAGTGGCGACTGGCAGATGGCACAGTCGAGATGTTCGTCGTAGTGCCCGACGTACTCAAGCCCCCGCCAGTCCAGCTTCGCTACACCGGTCTGTTCATCTCGTTCCCGCACCAATGGGCTGGCAGGCCGTGGACACTGGGCGGGTCTTATGTGGGCGGTCTCGGCTCCTCTCGTGCGTTCTGTGCTCGCTTGATACTCCTCGCCGGTATATTCTTCGTCAACCTCGTTTGCTCCTTCAGTCTCGACCGGCTCGTTCGTATCACCCAAGTCGTCGGGCTGGTCCATCGCCAATCGTCTCAGCATATCTTCGCGGGGCGGCAGCAAAAGGCGCCTGGGGCCGGTGGCATCGCGGCTGGATTCGCTTTCGAGCAGAGAAGATCGGCTTCGCGTGCCGTCTTCAGTGAATGGCCCTTCCGGCGTGTTGGGGGGGGGCATGACTCGGGCAGGAGGGGCGGTCTTGTCAGCAGGCCATGAGCGCACGACACAGCGTCAAGACCGTTCGCTCTGTTGGACGATGTGGGTTCCGTTGAGTTTTCAGCAATATCGTATCTGTGTTTCCGGGTGAAACATCGCTGAAAGTTGGTGCCGACTTGCTGGAAATGGGCAGGAAAGCCCCAGCTAGGAGGGACTATCGCGTGGAGTCACGAGGTGGCCAATGATGAAGTCGGAAATGTGGTGGACACTAGCACTAAGTGGCAATTTAGCACGGTCCTGTACTTGAAGTAGTCGAACGTCGTACGAACAGTTGTGAAGACAGTTCCGAGATCCAAGTTGAAGGAAGACGGTGAAAGTTAGATGCAAGCTCTCGTAATTTGTCGCAATCTGTACGAGTGCTCTGTATAAAGGCGCGTTACGCGACCGCGCCTTCCGCTGAGGCTCGAGGGGCAGCAGTCAGCCGTGTCTATCCCGAGGCAAGAAATTGGTCCGTGCTCCACTCCACCATTCGAAGAGTACGAATATTGAGTTACACAGCCAACCCCACGATCACTTCTTCTTCAATGTACGAGTAATCGTACTGTCAGCTGTTATTGACTATTTTGTCTCTCCGCGTAGACAGAGTCCTTAAGACATGTTTACGGGGACCAAGAGTAAGATCATTTTGCCGCAGTTCCACCGCCGTCCAACACGAACAACGGCCAGGATTTCAACCCTTGTCATGGAGTAATTCAATTTTCAAGACTGCAACTTCCCTCAACAATTCGCAGACAGTGGAAGGGGGATGGACCGTGCCACGATGCAGTATCCCCGTATGGACCTCATCCGAGCGTTGTATCCAGCACCAAGTATCATTAAAATGTCACACAGCTTCATTTCCGCATTCTTCAGCTGTATGCGGCGCCTCAGGCTCGTCCGAAACATCGACCTCAATGGAATCCTGCAATTCCAGGTCGCCGACGTTTAGAGTCGCAAAGCGTTGTCTAATCTGCGCCTTGAGTCTTCCTCCATCACGGCTTCGCTCAGCCAGGCCTGACGCCAGTAGAGCCCACTGCCTAGCACGACCTTCATTTCTCTCGAACCAGCACAAGCCCTCGTTGAATGCAGTAATGGCCAGGTACTGGATACCGTCCCGCGGCCAGTTTGTGTCCTCAAACTAGAGCCCCTGTTGTCAGTCTCTACGTGCATCCGTGTGCAGTCTCGTACGGGAATTATTACCGCTGTGGTCTGCCCTTCTAGAGTCCAACGGAGCTCCTCCAGGATCTGAAAAGCAATTTCATTGTCTCCGTAGAGCGCAAACCGGAACAGACAGTGATAATATTTCAGAAGCTTCTCCATTCCAAATCCATCGGCTTTGCGCAGTCTGTCGACTATGAAACGCAACGTCGACACAAAGTCTGTGTACCAAAGGTCAGTAACAGTCCACAAACGCGGTGAGGTGGCGGAGCAGCCGACATTGAGCGGTTATTGGTACTGCCGTCAGCAAAAGCATGTCGCCCATTGTCCGGAAGATATCAGTGTTGCAGAAAGTTGCCTTTTGGCAAATTCCTATGAGCTCATCCCACTCTCTTAAGGCAATGGCTCCCTCAAAGTCAAATACGTAGAGAATCGAAAGCTTGCTGATGTGGTCTGGGGACATCTCTTGTTTTTGGCTCGCCTCCATGGACCGCCTCACTTCTTTCTCGAACGCCATAATATGTTCGCGCATTATTCGATAGTCTTTCATGATCTGCATTTCTGTGCTTGAGGCTTCAGGCTTTCTCGCCAGTGCTGACATTCCTGATGCGATCAAGAAGTGGCAGTTAAGCGTTTTTGATGCCACGTCTATGGCCACTTGCGATTCCGAATCCGGGGGAAACTGTCCAATGATTTTCTTGCACGAAGTGAGGATGCATGCCATGATCCGAATATCCAATTTATCGGCATACGTCAAACTCAGGTTATACGAAGCTCGACAAAACCATTCCAGTTCATCTATGCCGAATGGCATCACCGCCACATCCTTGGCAATGTTGCGACTACTCTCGATAGCCTCGACAACTAGAAGATTGATGCAGTTAGTGGCCTTTTACATGCAAGATATGTTAGTTAGAAAAATGTACGAATGTACAATCTGCATCTCACCTCCTTCAAACACGGCAGCTAGATCACGAGCTGCAGCTGCCACAGCTTCGCTATCGCCATTCGTATCCCTAATCTCTTTTTCGATGGTGTCCCTCAGCATCAACACTGTACACCGGAACAGAGCTGGCGTATGGACAGTGTCCAGATGGCCGTGGCCGGCTATAACGGCCAGCCTTTTTAGAGCTTCAACCGTAAATCGAAGGGCCTTTGCGTTTCTAGCATAGAGGACGCAGGCATATATAAAATCTTCTCTATCGGGGGATAATCCCAGACATTGAAGGCAATCTAATGCCATGGCCAAATCCTCTTTTAGGACGGAAAGCTTGAAAAGCAGGTACTTTGTCCGGGCCTCGTCGCGCGTAGGTTCCGACATCGAAGCGTATGCCGACTCGGCTGTTTCCACATCACCATTTTCAATGGCACAAAATATCAGCTTCCTAAATGGAAAATTGTGGTTAGCTGCGACGGAAGAGTTCCACCTGATCTATTTTTTTGTTTTCTCTTTTTCTCTTATCCTCTTTAGAGGGGAGAAGTTACATGCCTTTCGATCAGCGCTCTGTTGGCTCGTCCACCAGATTCAAATGTATAGCACAAAGCGAGACGGCACCATCGAATAGCTGTCGCAAACTGCTTTTCCTGGCAGCCTTGTTCGATGCGTTTCCACATCAGCTAATGCTATGCGTTAGTTAGCTGTGATGTGCACAATGGTGGGCTCCAGATGCTCACCGTCTGGGCAGCCACAGCAGTGTCCTTACTGATAGGTACATGCAGTTTCGAAAAGACACTCTCGGCCGCATCGATCCCTTCCTGTGCTTCACGCTGGTGAGCCAGCAGCCACACACGTGTGACCACCAGCTTCTCGATCCACTCTATTGCGTCTTGTTCGCGCAGGTCCAACAGAAACTTGTCGAGCACTTCGCAGCCGAGACTAGGACTCTTGTTGTGCAACCTTTGAATGTAACCGTGAAGGTACTGAAATACTTCCTTCGACCCATCAAACCGCTTAATCATGCTCAAAAGTATCTCCGAATATCGATTCTCGTCAAAGACCTCCACCGACGGAGCAGAAAGAAGGTCAAGATGGGCAATGCCCACTCTCAGATTCCCTTCTCCAAGCTGTGCATCTAGGTCCTGAAGAATTTTCTGCGCTCTGCTGCATCCGCCAGGCGTTCCTGACGCGATCGAGGCCATTGAAAGGGAATGCATCAAATCTATGCGGATTTGTTTCATGCTCTCCAAAGCCGTGGGGCTCCGGTACAGCCGGTCCATGATCTCGTAGGCGCGGTCGAACCATACGATGGACGTTGAATATTCGTGCTTTCTGTACAGACCCCTGCCAATGTCACGAATGGTGACGGCAAGCCACTGTGCGATCAGAGGATTAAGAGTCTCGACAGCAGACATGACTTCGCCCTGGTCGTAGAGCTGCTCTGCAGCTTCTCCTTTATCCTCTTGCCAGAGCTTTTGCGATGTCAGTAGCCGCAACGCACAAGTAAATAGCCCCATAATTGGCCACTTACCTGCGCTGTTTCGAGGATGAGAATCTGCGCCTTCTCAAGAGCGATCTTGCTTTCGAACCTCGCCAGCTCCTCGTCGACGGGACAATGGTCAAGAATCGCAACTATGTGATCTTTGTACTGTGGAGCCTTGTCTAGCACAATGCGACCGAGCTTGGTGTCTCTTTCATCTAACGCTGTCAGCTGCCGAACGCCGGCTGTCAAGTCAAAAGTGTCCAAAAAATCACTCGCTTGACCTTACTGATGCAGATGCTAGCCGCAAGAACGCACATTTTCAAGAGCGACAGCGTTTGATTCACGTCTGGAGCCGTTTGTGCCTTCGCGTCAAAGAGCCATATGCAAGAATGGATGGCTAGGAAGGAGAACACGCGGCAATGCCGAAGCACACGCACGTAGGCCGAGGGGCTTTTACCGGGAACATCCCGCCGGAGGCCCAGAACAACGTTCCAGAGCTTGCGGCAAGACGCGTGGTCGGGGATGTATTTGCCACCAATGGTGCCTGATCTGATACGGCTGAACGTATTTCCCATGATTCGTCGACGAAGTCGGTCGGCCACGGCATCCGCAGCGATAGCATCTGTGCTCAGCGAGGGCAGGCGGCGCTCGAGTTCTAAAATCTCTTCTAGGTGGTACGTCAATGCCATGCGCGGAGAAGAAGCTTAATGTGAGAGGCCAAGCCTGCCGACTTACCATTGATGGCGTCCACATCAGGGCCCGGATCGATCATGCGAAGACCGCCTGCAGCCTTGGACTGGCCAGGCATGGTCACGAATTCAAGATCAATGGTTCGGTCAAAAAAGGTAAAAGAAACACAAATACTTTCAAGGAAACATGAGACAGAAGCTGCATCTCTAATTTAGGGGGATATCTGACGAGGATAAATTTAGGCAAGCACATGACATCTCAAGAGCGGGAAGCCACGAGCCGTGCATGAAGCAATGGGCAGCTACGATAGCCGCGCCTTCCCCAGATTCGCTTGACTACGTAGCAAACAAGAAATGCAGGCACAGCTTTCCTTGAAGCTCAGGTTCACATAATAATGCCGATGCCGGAAAAAGAAAGCGAGTGCCCATTGAAAATAGTGGCTGATCTCTCGAGGTATACAAATGTCCGCTAATCCAACTCCGTTGTCCAGCCCAAGGCTTTTTTTTTTCTCAAACCGCCCATAAAAACTATCCTACATACGATGTGGGAATAAGAACTTTCAAAACAACGCGAATCTAGGTGGAATAAGCTATTCACAAAAAAAGTTTCATAAAAAAGGGAGAGCCTCGTCTCTGGAAAGTGGCCCAGAAGGGACCAGAAGGCGATACTTTCGAAGTTTCCCGGCATGAGCACCTCCATCAAAAGAAAGTTGGCGTGTCGGAAGTGGGGATAAACGTATACACATGTTCTGTGTGCTGTGTTTTGTGTGCTGTGCTGTGCTGTGCTGTGCCGTGTAGAGGGTGGTGTGCGCGTGCTTGTGCTTGCCATCAAAACGAGACAGGCAGCTCTTCAGTGTAATAACGGGTCGTGCGGCAAAAAGTTGCCAACGATTAAACTTGGTCTGACGACAAGTTGAAGTTAGCTTAGCTTTGGCCCTTTGACCACCGTCATCATCAAGTCGGTCTTAAGTTGGGCGGCACACTCACATCTTGTGTTCGTCTCGGCGGATCTTGAGCGAGAAGCAGCACTTGATGACGGAGTTGCTGGTGCCGTGATCAAGGCTCTTGATCGAGCAGGCAGTCAGCAGCGTGTCGTGCTGGGTGTCAAAGGCAACGGTGCCAAACTCCTCCCAGTAGCGGACCACGGACTCCTCGGTGAGAATCTCGTGGATGGCGATTTTTCCCTTGGCAAGTCAGTACGTCAGTACGCCAGTACGCCAGTACGCCAGTACGCTACGAGTAATTGAAAACAGAACTCGAAACAGACAAGAGACAAAAACATACATCGCGCAGCTTCTCCACTGGCACATGGATCAGCTCTGCCATCTCCTTGTTGCCGCGAAAGATCTCGCCGGTGCGGCGCCAGCAGCAGGCCGGCACGGCCATGCTGGCAAAGACGCGGTCGTACTCCATGAGGGTCTTGTCGAACCACATCTCGACGTAGATCAGCTCGAGGTCTGTCAGGGCTTGCATCTTCTCGCGAAACTTGGGCCGGAAGCGGTCGAGCTGGCGCTGGATCTTCTGCTTGGACCCGAGGGTGATCTGGTGGCTGTCGAGATAGGCGCGCAGCCGGGCGTAGCCGTTGACGTAGTTGAACGGCTTCAGCAGCCCGGCCTCGTACTTGGCCTTGAGTAAGTCGGACATGCGCTGCTCGGGGGTGTCGTTGCCAGACGGATCAGCCGCTGTCAGGTAGTAGTCGCGCGTCTTGTCGGCGTTGTTTATGCTGCCGATGTTGTTGTTGTTGTTGTTGTTGTTGGCAGCGGTGGCAGTTCCTCCGCGTGGCGGCGTGCGCGGCCCGCTGCCAGCGTTGTTGTTGTTGCTCATGCAGCTGTCGAGCGCGCTCGGTGGGAGCATGGTTCCAGCCGGTACCGTGCTCGATGCCATTAGACCGTTACTGTCGGAATTGTTGTTGCTTCCCATCTCGCTGCTGCCGTCGAGATTACCTCCGCCACCACCACCACCACCGCCTCCGCTACCGTTCTTGCTGCCGTCGTTGGCTGTCGGACTAGTGAGAAAGCTAGTGGCGACGTCCGGCGGGGCGCTTCGCAGCAGCTGGGCGTTCTGGTCGTCGACAAAGGCGGCGTCATCGACCATGCTGCTGTGGAGAAAGTCGTTGAGGAACTGCAGCTCGCCGCTGACCTCGGGGACGATCATGTAGCCATTGTGGTTGTGCATGTCGAAGTGGTTCTGGGCCGTCAGCCAGGCATCCGAGAAGCCGCCGACTGGGATAAAAGATTAGATATGCTAGAGAAAGCCCTCAAAGACATGAGACGCCCCATACGCGTGGTGAAAATGAAGGGAACACCGTTGCGTTGAGTTTGTGAAGGAGAGTCTGGGAAGAAGTTTTTTTTTTTTGCAAGGATGGTCTCTCGTAGCGGAGATGTACTGGAGAGCAACTGCTGCGATGCTGCGAGAAGGGACGCAGCACAGTAGAGAGAGGAGGGGAAGGGGGGGAGCAGAGGGAAGGAAGACGCAGAACCTACACTGGCTCACGTCACTAGGATTGGGTTGCATTCCAGAAACGACGCCTGGTCGCACAAGCTGCATTGAGTTGGCCTGGCCTAGCACAGGTGTGTTGAAGGCTGGTTTGGCTGCGTCTCTAGCGCTGCTGGCGTCGAAGGACGGCGGCGGCATGGCGTTTACGGTCATCTTCTGGTCGATAGAGGCGCGCCGTGGGTTGGAAAAGTCCTCTGACTCGTCGGCCACGGAGGTGCCGACGACGCTCTTGGACTTGCGTGAATCAGAATATACGCGTGGTGAAAATGAAGGGAACACCGTTGCGTTGAGTTTGTGAAGGAGAGTCTGGGAAGAAGGGTTTTTTTTTTTGCAAGGATGGTCTCTCGTAGCGGAGATGTACTGGAGAGCAACTGCTGCGATGCTGCGAGAAGGGAC
>JRUC01000803.1:0-12176 GCA_000806385.1 Leptographium procerum | reverse complement strand
CCCCCCACCCTCTCACGTCCACTCGTGCAGCCCCAGCCATGGGCCCCAGCCGGCTCGAAGACGAGGAGCTCTCCATTTCGCTGCCGCGCTCCCAGAGCCGCCGCTCGCACACCACGCTCGCATCCGGCCAGCCTCCGCCGCAGGTCAGCGTCACCGACTATGGTGCCGATGCAGGCAGAGGCAAAGGGAAGGCCGGCGCCAATCCCACGCATCTTCCCGACCGCATAAAGTCCACCGATGCCCGGCTCGACCAGTACAATGTCATCCGCACGCTGGGCGAAGGCTCTTTTGGCAAAGTCAAGCTGGCCATACACAAGTCGACGGGCCAGAAGGTGGCCCTCAAGATCATCTCACGGAAGAAGCTCATCAGCCGCGACATGACTGGCCGCGTTGAACGCGAGATCGAGTTCTTGCAGCTTCTGCGGCACCCCCATATCATCAAGCTGTGCGTACAGACCCTTTGCTGCTCTCTCTGCCGCCCTGTCAGCTGCGATAACACCACATATGCTGTTCTTTTGCCTACATCCATCAAGTCTCCCATGTCCCATGTCCCATGTCCCATATCCACGATGCTGACTAGCGCATCTTCTCAGATACACCGTCATCAAAGACTCGAACGATATTATCATGGTCCTCGAGTATGCCGGTGGTGAGCTGTTTGACTACATCGTCAAGAAGGGCCGCATGACCGAACCCGAAGCTCGACGCTTCTTCCAGCAAATGCTGTGCGCCGTCGAATACTGCCACCGCTACCGTGTCGTGCACCGCGATCTTAAACCTGAAAACTTGCTCCTCGATGACAAGCTGAATGTCAAGATTGCAGACTTTGGTCTCAGCAACATCATGACAGACGGCAACTTTCTCAAGACCAGCTGCGGCAGCCCTAACTATGCCGCACCAGAGGTCATTAACGGAAAACTCTATGCTGGCCCAGAGGTGGATGTCTGGAGTTGCGGTGTCATTCTTTATGTCCTGCTTGTCGGCCGCCTGCCCTTTGATGATGACCACATCCCCAGCCTGTTTGCCAAGATCGCCAAGGGCGCGTACATCTTGCCATCGTGGATGAGCCCTGGCGCCGCCGGACTGATCAAGAAAATGCTCGTCGTCAATCCTGTTCAGCGCGCGACCATCGAGGAGATCCGACAGGACCCCTGGTTCCTCGTTGACCTACCCGACTACCTGAAGCCCCCAGCCGAGCCTTTCTTGAACACGGGCATAGATCCGGACAAGGCGATAAAACCCAGCGACATCGCTCCCAATGCCTCTGCTAAGGTGCAGGAGAAGCTCCACGATGAGGTCACCGAAAAAATCTCAAAGACAATGGGCTACGGCCGGAAGGACGTCCAGGAGGCATTAGAGGCGAACGAACCTTCTGCCATCAAGGACGCTTACATGATTGTTCGGGAGAACAAGCTCATGCAGATTAACCGTAAGAGACTCCTCCCCCCTTCCCCTTCTCCCTTCCCCTTCCGGTAGTACCATGTTTGCACGGCGCCGAGCTGCTTGCTAACGACCTGCCTCCAACAGCTACTCTGGGCGTCGACAACCCATATTTCGCGACGTCACCAACAGGCGACCCAACCACTGGCTCCATCGCCATGAATATGACCAGCAGCGGAGAGCTGGACCCTGGTGCCAGCCCTCTAGGCATGTCATCTGGCCGGTCCATCGGTTCCAACAGCACCAGCGCCTCGCCACGACCTTATGTTTCCAAAGTCGGCATTCTCCCAAGTAGCTTGCCAGCCTATCACAAGGATTACATGGCCGGCAGTGTGCACGCAACGGCATCGGTACCATTCACTGAACCGCCTGCAGCTGCCCGTACCCTGGCTGATCAGGAAGAAACGTCTCGTCGGCTGCGCCCTCACTCCCGCAGCCAGCTCCGCCTAGATGAGTCCAACAAGCGGCCGCAAGGAATGACTCCGGTGAACCCGCCCAAGAAGTCTAAGCAAGTGCGGTGGCAGTTCGGCATTCGGTCGAGAAATGTGGCGTGGGATGCTTTGCTCTGCATCTACAAGGCACTGAACCGGCTGGGCTGCAGCTGGGTCGTTGATGAAGACTTCAATAAGTACAGCAACGAAGAGGATGATAAGTATGGCACAACCAACCCAACGGCGTTTCCCACTATGCTCTCTATGAAACGTGTAGCATGTCCTGGTGTACTAACTTCATTGCAGCCGCTCCAGAGATGGCAGCGGCAGCTTCGACAGCTACAGGGGGTCTTCCCACAGGAACAACAGCTTTGACATTACAAAGAAGTACAGGCTACCTGCAGACCCGTGGCACATCCAGGTCCGCTGGGAGACCGAAGGTATGCGACCTGTACCTGAGGAAAAGCGCTCAAGCTTTGACAGGATAAGCTAACCTTTTTTCATAGGTATCCGCCGATCGGCAGTCGGAACGAATGTGGCCACGCCCGAAGAGGTGGAGGCAGACAAGTTCCTGGTACGAAAGACTGAAGATGACAGCAAGATCCAGGTGGTGGCTATGAGGCTGGATATTCAAATTTACGAGATGGAGCCGTCTGTCTATTTGGTCGACTTCAAGTGCAATGGCTACGAGACAGCCGAGGGTCACATTCTAGAGGAGAAGGAAGTGACAAGCGCCTTTCCTTTCCTCGACTTGGTGGCTAAGCTCATTCTCATGTTGGCGGACGGCGAGTAGCTCGGCGTCTGCATGGGAATTTTCAGCAACTCAGTCACGTATCAGTCGCTAGTCCTTATTGTTCAGCAGACGCTTGCTGCTTTCACGTATCAGGACTTTTGCAGCCCCTCTGAAGTTCGTTTCGGTTACAGGTAGGATATAGACTAGACCTGCAGACTGCCTAAAGGAGGGAGGGATGAATTCGGTAGGAAGGCTGGGTGACGGAGCTTTTATTTTCGAAGCCGTGCTTTAAAAGGACGCGACTTTAGGCGTTTCGCGGGGAGCCATGGCCATTTTATGTAGTTTAGGGATACCTCTGGTAGAAGACATGGAAGGGAAAAAGGTCTTTTCTTTTGCTCCAAGCTCCAGAGAAGCGTCCGCAGGCATACGTAAGCATCTACGTAGCATATGGCCATCGAGAAGGGCCGTATGCAGTAAGAGAGCAAACAGCAACGACGGCAAAAATGGGTCTCTGTCTTTTCAGTAGATCCTGTTTGGGCGGTCTGCTTACCACTGCTCACAAAAACCTCCGTGTAAGTAAGACCGCTCAGTTCGCCCAAACACGGTTCCCTACATCACTGAGAGACTCACTGTTTTCTGCTGTTTCTTTGTATTCTGAAATGAATTTTCAATTTTGTGGCCAGCATGAGAAGCAGGAGTTTTGCTGCTGTGATTGATGGACACTATCTCTCCCATCGTCAACAATCTGCACCTCTCCATCTCCATTTGACAAAAAAAACGTCGTCCCTACAGCTCTTTCTGCTTCTTGTACCCTTGCACCTTCCCGTTATGCTCCCTCTGGTAGCTGTCTTGTTTCTAGCTATTCTGGCTGTCACTATATACAACATTATCTATCACCCATTGGAATCCCGAGCCTCGTTTTCCTACGATGAACCACATATACGCAATGCGGGAATTAGCCAGAGGCGAGCTTCAAAAAGATCAGAAGACATGACGGCAAGAGACGGAGTGCAAGCGACAATGGGTGATAAAACTCATTCGGGTTTGACACCTGAAGAAACCTCTGGGCACGATAGCCCTGCTGATGAGTTTGCCTCCAGCAATGACTCCAGTTCCGTTCAGGGGCCAGAGGTTCTGCAACTAGAGAGAACTAGACGCCCGGAAACCACAGACAGGCCATTTCTCCCTGAGGCGACGCTCACAAATACAAGGTCATCTTATGGCGCTGCTACCAGCCATGTCACACACGAAGAGGACACAGCGCCCATAGAACACGCTCTTGCTGGTACAGAAGAACAAGAATGGCTGATCATGTTCGATGACAGCGGCAGCGACACGAGGCCGGGCTTTAGAGACCTGACGCAGACCATGCCAAAGCCTGGGGGGTGGCTTATTGTGCAGGAAACGTTGGAAGCTATCATGGCCGAATACCGCATTGCGCACAAAAACTATGGCCGAACTGGCTGTGAGGATGAGGCGGCAGCTCCGGGTGGTGTATTGATCGATTTCGGCCTTGAGAATGCACCGACAGTGATTGATGACAGCGACTGTAACCATCGTGCGGCCCTGGCGTCTGTCTTTGGAGCGGCACTGGTGGCAGCCCTAGAGCTTGCGCAGCCATACCCATCCACGGGGCCGGAAAGTTCGTTGGTCACGAGAAAGGTAGATTAGCTTCGCTGCCTACAGTGATTAAGAACAGGGCTGCTAATATGCCTAGCACAACGCTCTCTCCACAAAGACGACTTGGAGGCGGATGGGATTTGGTGGTGACGACGACACTGGCGACGACCTAAACTACAGCGAAGAATACGATGAAGACAGTACGGCAACAGAGAGCACACCCCATCTCAGCGACCGCTGCAGCATTGCACTGTCTGATGGGCCGACTGTCCTGCTAGACGCAGAAATGGGCATAGAAGCGAAGGACCCTGTGGATGGCCTGTCGGCAAGGTTAGCACTCTTGGGACTGTCGCAACGTGAATGGGAGCCGCCAGCAAGACGGATGGAGGCAGGCCAAGACGGCCGCCGGAGCATAGACATTTCCGAGCTGTGCCAGATGCTCGCCGGTTTGGGGCTAGGCCCAGATACCGCCCTTTTGCCTCCACGCATAGGAAATATGAGGGAGTGCATGTCGGCGTGTGCCTAAAACTTGCTCCTACGTCTAGGGGCAGAGCGGACGGTCAGCTTGGGCTTTTATTATTTGGCTATGCGGCACGATGTTGATAAATTCTAATTCCGTCTTGGAAATAGCGGTATGATCAGGTTTGAAAGCCTGTTACGGCCTGAAAGACGAAGGCCGCTTCCGGGAAAAGTACATTGGCGCCATGGCAGTACATGATTTTTAGATGACACATTTTGTATGGTTGTCTTTTGGCCTCTTCATTTTCTATCATAACTAGACGTTGTGGCCTTTACGGTTGCCTTCAATATAGGACTACTTCATTTGGGGACCCCTGAGCGATTTCGCAGCTTTGTCCACCCGCTCGTCCCGGCAGCCCTGGCCCTTTCTGGCGGCCGGTTTCTGAGGCTCGCATCTAAGTCGGCCAGCGCCAGAGTGTCCTCCAGATCTGCGATCACCGTCGCCACGCTCTCCACGCCAAAAAGCCGCCGATCGGGAGCGCTGCTGCCGCCGTTATGTCGGCCACCTCGGGACAGCACGCCGTCCTCCATATTGTTGTGGTCGTCTGCAGCCCAAGCGTCGTCGTCGAGGACCTCCCAGTCAGGCAGTGTGCTCTCGCTGCTCAGCCTCGTCTTTAGCCGGTCTGCCAGGCGGTTTGGGCTCGGCAGCTTGAATCCCTGGATGACATCGTCGCCAAGGAAAGTATGTGCTGTCCCGTGTGAATATCGCCCCATTATCGAGGAGGCAGCCTTGCCAAAATCGCCACCGCCACCGCCACCATCTGCCTGGCGCATAGTCCCCCCAGGCGACGCTGGTGCCGATGACGCCGAGAAGATGCGGCCGGCCGGGTTGTTGGGCAGCTGGTTGCCGATCAGCAGGTTGTAGAGATTGCGGCCGATGCTGAAGACATCGTCAAACGACGACTTTTCACCAATCGGCACGCCCTGAGAGCCGCATGCCCACGCAATGTCATACGCGAGCAAGGCAACGCCCTCCAGGAACATGGTGTGCGTCCAACTGTCCTCCTTGGCTAGGACGGGCAACTGCTTGTCGATGTAGAGCGGCCGCGCCCGCGGCACCCGCTGGAACGGCTCGTGGTCTCGGCCGCCAACGTGTTGCGGCTGGAAGGTGGCCGTTCCGGGAAAAGGCACCTCGCCGTGTGAGTAAGACGAGGATAGAGAGAAGACGGTTGGCCGAGGGTAGTCCCGATGGGGGAGGGTGACTTCGGCCGGCAGCCGGATAGCCAGATAATGGCATGCTAGCATCAATATGTGCGTGACGTGGCCGAGGCT
Organism: Leptographium procerum; assembly: GCA_000806385.1. Lineage (NCBI taxonomy): Eukaryota > Fungi > Ascomycota > Sordariomycetes > Ophiostomatales > Ophiostomataceae > Leptographium > Leptographium procerum. The sequence continues at coordinate 6,161 of JRUC01000803.1, read as the reverse complement.
CGTGGAGACAACTTCTGGCTGCAGGTCTGCTCGCGATGGCTAGTTAGCAAGCTGGCTGAGGGAGAAGACACGACAATAGAGAAGAATAAAAGGAGAAAGAACATACTGCTCATGGTGTAAGGATTGACAATCTCACGACCGCCAATCTCGTAGTGCACTGCACTGCCTCGTTTTAGCCGCCGCAGGCCGTACAGCTTGGCGGCCTCCATGCACAGGAAGCCACGAGTCGCAGCCATGGCATCGTAGCTCCGATTCCACTTGAAACGGGTCATGGAGATAGAGCGCTCCACCTCGTCCTGCATGCGCGACCGCCGTGCGGCCGTGCCGTTGGATGCGGCCGCAAGGTCGGAGCGCCGCCTCCGGTTGCTGTCCCTCCTGTGGCCCAGCTCTATGCGCACCGCCTCGATGTCGGCGCGCAGCTTTTCTGCACGTTGCACAACATCGGCCGTGCGGTCCAGGATCTCCTGTCGCTCGCATTCCCAGCTGTCGAGCCGGCTCTTGTCCGGGAGCAGATCGAGCTGCTTCGGTTGCTTCGGTTGCTTCGGTTGCTTCGGCTGTATTGGCTGTATCGGCTGCTTCGGTTGCTTTGTCTGTGTCGTCTCCGTCTCTTGAGAAGTACCCGTGCTCGCACTGGACGGCGGCAGCTCTGCGTTCACCTGCTGCTCCAGCTGCTCGTTCCGGATCAGCGCTGCCGCATGCACCAGCCGATGCTCGTACAGCTGGTTTCGGGCATCGACGGGGCAGAGGAAGGGCAGGCGCTGGGCATGGTAGTGGCGGCCGCAGATATCGCAGTTCATCTTCCACGCGGCTGTGTGCTATCTCGAAGTAGTAGAGGAATCGGAAGGCTGAGAGGGTGCACAATTCAGAATGGCAGGGTAGTCGGTCAAGGCTCCAGGCGCACAACCACAAACAGACGCAGAGCCACGGCGGTGGCCCCAGTTCTGCCAGTCCTTGGTCTTGATCTAAGCAGCAGCGGCAGCATATCCAACCAGAGAGGAAAAGAAGGCGTGAACGGCGAAAGTGGTGGCGACAGAGCTGCTGGCCGATGTTGTCGAGAATGGTTGATTGAGGCGAGGCAGCTGACGGGCTATGGAGGAATGAGTAATAAAACTGCTGATTCAGCACTATTTTAGCCAATCAGCAGCGCTAGTCATTTGGGATGCTCTCTAGGCTCCAGTAGAGGTCACTACTGGTGTATGAATCTCCATTGACTGGCGGGGCGCCCAGGACGGCACTTTCCCCCACTACTCGTAGACCCACCGGCCAGCATGCATCCCCTGCTGTGGCGCTAGCTTTCGTTGCTGTAGGTCATCTGACAGCGCGTCTGCCTAAAACTAAACGGCTCTTTCTCCATTTTCAGTGCATCAATATTACATAACGAGAAGGTATTGTATCTTGATAGCTCCGTTCCCGCGTTTGGGCATCCAGCCACCAGGGCCCATTCTGTGACCTAGTCAACCGCCTACGGGCAATTCTCTCTCGCACTCTTTCTTTCTTTCTGGAGTTTTTTTCCTCTTCCTGGGACAAGGGTTATGGCATCCGGTTCTGCACTGCTCTCGTCGCCGGCAAAGAAGCCTTCACAGGAACCGCCGTCCCCCCCAACAGTCCCTCCGCCAGAACCTCCACAGGCAAGCCACAAGCGCAACGATAGCAGTGCAGGTGGCAGCGGCAGCGACCACACAGACACGATAGGGCCCTCTCCTGTGCTTGCCGCCAACATCACCGCCTCTATTATCTCCGACGAGATGGGCCTCGACAGCGGAACTGCAGCCCCGGCCGGCCGGGACCTCCGTGCACAGGTGCACACGCCCGAGCTCCAGACGACACTGCCCGGCCAGGACCTCGAAGGCCACCGCCACCGCAACGGCCGCAATGACCAGATCGGCCAGCAGGCGCAGTACTCAGACGCCCAGCGCTCGCCCAGCACGCCCGGTCACATCCCGCCCTTTGATTGGGACGAGTTCGAGGCCCGTTACGAGCAGGCCCTGCACGATATGAACGGTGAAGAAAAGAAACTGCTGGAAGAGTTTGAACGGCTTGTGAACGTACGTATACGTACAATAGATGTTTGGATCTGCAAGTGCTCGTGTTGCTGAATATTCGCCAAGTACTTCAACGCGTGGGCTTCTGCCGCGTCTGCCCACGATGATGAGCGGGCAGTTAAACGGTATGCAGCACCCTACGCCTCTTTCCGTCTCTGAACAGCCCGCTGCTTTGCCTTCTGTACTAATATGACCAGTCTGCAAACGAGGGAGCGGTACGTCAAGATCGCCGAACAAAGTCTTGGCCAGAGAAAGCAGCATCGTGAGTTCCTATTCCTTGGTGCCTGCCTCATCGCATAGTCACGTCTGCTTGCTCACTATTCAATCCAATGAAGTCACTGAGGTGGTCCGCGCTTTTCAGAGCGCTCTGGCTTTGCTAAGTCAAACTTAGGGCCCGACAGCAGACCTCTAGTCATGTTGGTGTGGTGTCTTGTCCGGCTTCTTCCTTGAACATCAGCAAGCCTGTTCGTCTGGCTGGCCGACATACACCGTATCCTGGAGCTTAATAAGTCTCTCTGTATGTATCACGATGTTATGAATTTCTCAAACAGGCATAAATAACACTCAATACTTTACACGATGAGTGGACGTTCAGGTTGGTCATATATCACGTGACTAATTGACGCCCTACTTAAAACCACTACAACGCGACAGTTTTCCAATGATTTCCTTCGAACATCCATAAATCGCAATGTCAACATTCTCGAACTTAAATATCCCCCAGATAACAGCGGTCAGTTCCCTATTCTCCTAATAAATGTGGAAGAGCTTTCTAATGCGAAAATAACCGCAGGCCGATCTGTTTGCTTTTCATGAGGCTCATTTCTCCCAACATGCTATCATCAATTTCAAGACGACCTTTCTGAATGGCAAGGAGCAAGGTGCACTCAGTTATTACCAGCCTCCTCCCGACGCATCTTCTAAAATTAGTGGCGCGGGGGATGGAAGAGATGAATACGGTGAGGATAATTGGGAGATGCAGCACTCTGCATTTCACAACCTGATCAATAGCCAAGAAGGGGCTTCAGATATCCAGCACGACAATATATATTTTGCAGGCGGCGACATATCACAGGAAGTCCTCAAAGGTATCCTTAGTGATGTGCATCATACGGATTGTGAATTTGATCTCGAAGCTCTGGGCGACACTACGGGAGGGCTCAAAAAGGCTGCATCCCAGAAGAAAAGGAGGAGGCGTAAGAACAACAGCACAAAGCGACCACACGAAAAACCGGACTTGCGAAAACGAACTTGGGATGTTGTGGACAGCGGCCTCGGCAGCCTGGACTACGATGATATGGAAGAGCGCCAATCTTCGTCCTTTGTGCCGTCACAACGCCGGCAGGTCACATATGACGATGACTGACAAATGTGAGCATCTAACCTCCCTATCTCTTTCTTTCCCGTTTCTACGCCCAAACTTGTGCTGCACACATGATGAGAACACTTGTATCGTCATCCTTAGCCTGAAATCCTTGGGTCTTTGCAGCCGGACAACTTGTTGCGCCGGTGGCTATTTCCCACGCAAAAGGAGCATGTTGAGAAACATAATCTTCTCTCTGATCACTGTGCAATCACAACGTAGATTCGATAGTTTCAAGAACTCAATATTGCCGACGCATTCGCTAACTGAACCTATTCGCCAGGCCATAACCCCTTTGCCTGTTTCTGCCTCCACCTGCTATTTCGCATCAAGTTACCCATGATACCCCATTTATAGCGATTTATTAGCTCATTAAAATATTCAGTCTTGAAAAAATAATGGACACAAAAAAGCCATGAGATGATGACTTCGACGGTGGAAGGAAGTGATAGGAGTCGTACTGTGTATACATTGTTGCCCTGTGGCGACGAGTCCCACTCTTGAGTGCATATGTCGAAATATCGTTATAATGAAGCTCTTGCCCTTTCTAACCTAAAGCAGACGGTCATACCAAAATAATCTGCGCCTTTGCCCCTCCTACTCTTTCACCTCTCCTTACCTCTGCCGGTGCTCGTTTGCGTTATCGCAGTCGTCGTACTCTTCTGCTTGAGAGAGCAAGAGGTATACGGGGACGCTCGGTAAAAAAAAATTACTACAGCGACACTCTTCAGCAACAAGGAGCCTTTTCCCTCGTGCCAATCACGTCGAAAGGTGCAGCACGCGCGCAACCTACTCTGAGATACAACTATATAGCCGCCCAGGTCTATTTCGCCAGCCCTGCGAGGCCGGTTCGAATAGCATCCCATCCTGAGGAGCGATTGACGCCGGGAGAATCGCAAAGATGGCGCGCGTATACGCGGATGTCAACCAGAACATGCCACGGTCCTACTGGGACTATGACAGTGTCAATATCAGTGAGCATATGATGCCCTAGGCGGGCAAAGGAGCGTGGCCTTTGTGGCTTCTGGAAGCGCATGAAACTGACATGGTGTCCCTACAACAGGCTGGGGCGTTCTAGAGAACTACGAAGTCGTCAGGAAGATCGGTACGTGATAAAAGACAGGCATATAAAGATACACTTCGGCTCTTTCTTCCAAGCTTGCGCGCAAGGACGCTGGAATAGGGTCGTAGTGCGGAAGATGCTAACAGGAACTCCGTGTCTTCGAACAGGCCGTGGAAAGTACTCGGAGGTGTTTGAGGGTATCAACGTTGTCAATTACCAGAAGTGCGTCATCAAGGTGCTGAAGCCGGTGAAGAAGAAGAAGATCAAGCGGGAGATCAAGATTCTGCAAAATTTGTCAGGCGGACCCAACATCGTGGCGCTGCTGGATGTGGTGCGCGACTCACAGGTACGATTGCGATATGTGAACTTCCAAGTTGCTGCCCATGACCGAGGGGCTGACCTCTCTCTTGGCACAGAGCAAGACGCCGTCTCTCGTCTTTGAGTGTGTCAACAACACCGACTTCCGGTCGCTCTATCCAAAGTTCACCGACATCGACGTGCGCTTCTACATCCTGGAGCTGCTCAAAGCGCTGGACTTCTGCCACAGTAAGGGCATCATGCATCGTGACGTGAAGCCTCACAACGTCATGATTGATCACGAGAACAGAAAGGTGAGCTATCCTATCTCTGCCTCTTTTTTGTTTTCATTTTAGTCCACCTCCTCTTTTCTAACCCAGACAAGCTGCGTCTGATCGACTGGGGCCTGGCCGAGTTCTACCACCAGGGCACAGAGTACAACGTGCGCGTTGCGTCACGCTACTTCAAGGGGCCCGAGCTGCTGGTCGACTTCCAGGAGTACGACTACAGCCTCGACATGTGGAGTCTGGGCGCCATGTTCGCGTCCATGATCTTCCGCAAGGAACCCTTCTTCCACGGAAACTCCAACTCAGACCAGCTCGTCAAGATTGCCAAGGTGCTCGGTACCGACGATCTGTTTGACTACCTGGACAAGTACGAAATTGAGCTCGACGCACAGTACGACGACATTCTCGGCCGCTTCCAAAAGAAGCCCTGGCACAGCTTTGTCAACGTCGAGAACCAGCGATTTGTCAGCAATGAGGCGATTGACTTCCTGGACAAGCTGTTGCGTTATGACCATGCCGTATGTTTCTTCTCCCTTCACAACTCGCTCTTTTACCGCCGTGTCTCTCAGTTTTTTAACATTACCGCTTTTTTTTTAGGAGCGGCTGACTGCTCAAGAAGCTATGGCACACCCCTACTTCGATCCGGTCCGGGAGGAGGGTACGAGGCAACGGTTACTTCTGAACCCGCCTACAAACGCTCCCCAGTCTTGAGACGGCCTTGATGTGTGAAATGGAACATCTCAAAAATTGTCATTGCATCCCTACTGTACTCTGACTGCATTTCATGGCCGAGTGTCTGCCAACTCTTCGCCTGTTTGGCGCTCTCAGGCTCGACCTATGCCTGCCTGTATGCCATCTTCGCTATAGGCAATTCGCTTCGCAGGCTGAATACTACTACGGGCATGTTCAGCCGTGACAGCACTGGTTAAAGGTAGATGCAGCATACTGAGCATCAAGGGTGAGGATGGGTCAAAAAGCGCGGGAAGCCTGGTAATAATCTATAGTCACCTACGGTTCCGTCTAGCTTTGTCTGTTGCAACTGGAGGCTCTCGTTCCGTCTCGGCGTGGGTGCCTGTCCGTCTGGTTGCTTTCGTATCTCTTTTTTTTTC
>JRUC01000805.1:0-12114 GCA_000806385.1 Leptographium procerum | reverse complement strand
CCGCCCCCCCGCCTGCGCCGAGAGACGTCTACAAGATCCCTCCGTCCCCGCAAGACAGTCGACGGACGCGGCTGTACGCAGGGCCGCTGAAGAAATGGGACCGGTACCGATCGCTGATCGAGATCCTGTACGGGCCCGACCCCGAAGCTATTGGCATCGTCGACAGCCTGCGCCACCACTGGGCCGGCTATCCGGTGCTGCCGAGAAAGACGGTGTATCGCCGGAGGAAGGCGGACGGAGGTGACGGGGAGGCTGGGGAGGATGGGGAGGATGGGGGAGAAGAGGGTGGCGATGAAGACGAGGAAGACGAACAGCCCGGGGGCGTGCTGCCGAGTCCGTGGGTCTCTGACAGCTTCGAAGCCGACCAGGCGGCAGCGTATCGGAGCTGGCATGCCGAACTCAGTGGAAGTGGGGAGGAGCAGCAGCAGCAGACGGCGGTGATGAGCCCAGAGAGCGGACGGCAGGGCGTCCCGGCAGAAGCTGGCGACCTGGTCGTGCTGCTGGGGCCTGCGTCGAGCCAGCAGGCCGTTCGGTTTGGCCCAGGCAGCTGCCAGGCATTGCAGGCAGACGGTCTTCCGTACAGAGACGAAGACGAGACTGGCCCAGAGCCGATGGAACAAGAACGAGAAGAAGAACGAAAGCGAGAGCGAGAGCACGCCGGCTGGATGCTCGATGCGGGCGGCATTGTCGTGGCCACGGCCTGGGCGCCGCTGACCGGTCGCGTCGACCAGCTGCTGGCCGTGGCTGCGGTGCCGTACGTTATCCAGGAGCCGGTGGAGCGAAACAGCAACGGCGGCGCAGAGCAGCAGCATCAGCAGCATCAGCAGCACCAGCAGACGAAGCCGCTCGGCAGCATCCAGCTCTGGAGAGTGGCGCTCGAGACGTCCAGACGACAGCCACGACTAGCCGACCTGGTGCTCGAGCGCGTGCTCCTCTTCGACTGGGGCCAGCCAAAGCGGATGCAGTGGTGTCCGGTGCCGCTAGAAGGCGGTCGCGGAGAGGACTCGCAGGCCTACGGGCTGCTGGCCGTCCTAACGGGTGACGGCATGGTCCGGGTGGTGGAGGTAGGCAGGAAGGCGGTTGAGGGTGGACAGACAGAATATGGTGAGATTTCTAGATTTCTCTTCTTCTTTTCTTTCCTCCTTTCTTTCTTCCTTTCCCTTTTTTTCCCTTTTTTCCATATTTTCTTCTCTCCTATCTCCCTTCTCCACTAACTCCCCAGAATACATCAACCAGCCGGTCGCCACGCTCGGCCTCCCGGACGAATACAACGTGACGGTCACGTGCCTCAGTTGGTTGGGCGTCAACCGGCTCGTCCTCGGCCACAGCGACGGCTCGCTCTCGCTCTGGTCCGTGCGGCCGCGGCAGCTGCTGCAGCGCCACCCGGTGCACGCGACCCAGGTCCTAGACGTCTGCTCAGGCTACCCGTCGTACCCCTACATGGTGGCCTCGCACCCCGTCGGCGGGCTCGCTCGCCTGGTCGACCTGACGCGGCCCAGCAGCGAGCACACCTTCCACCCGTCGCCGATGGTGACTTTCCAGCCGGGCTTGCTGCAGTGGTGCGACCACATGCTGGGCTACGCCGCCGCCGCGCCGTCCAACAACCCGCGCAACGGCAGCCTCGACTATCTGCACGTGCGCTTCTACCCAGGCTCGCGCACCTTTTTCCCCGGCCGCGGCCTCGCGCCGCCCATGTGCCTGTCTGTGGGCACAACCCACCCCTTTGCCCTCGTTGGCCGCACCGACGGTAGCCTCTGGGTCTGCAACATGATGCAAAAGGTATTTCGCAATCGCTCGGAACTGTCGTACCGGCTCAAGATCATCGAGGCCGAATTCCGTCCGCCGCCAGCCAGTGACGGTGACGGTGGCCAAGGTGGTCACTCGCCTATCCGTGGTGCCGTGCGCATCCTCCAAGACTTTGAGCCAGACCGCAACGAGCTGCCTGCGCCGCAGCTGCAGGCGACCGCAAAGACGGCAGCGGGCGCAGAGGACTCGGACGACAGCAACAACGACGACAGCGAGGGCGAGGGCGAAGGCGAGGGACCCGGCAGCGACACGGAGCAAGGGCCCGGCCAGGCCGTTATCCACGACCCGCTGACGCGCATCTCGGCCGTCGCCTGGAACCCCAACGTCGAGTATGGCTGGTGGGCGGCCGTGGGCATGGCTTCGGGCCTTGTTCGCATCATGGACTTGGGCGTCGAGCCAGAAGAGAGGTGAGCATGGATGAATTGTAGAGAAACTTTTACAGTCAAGCATATCTAGGTAATGAATATATGCGAGCTTATTGAATACAGCGTATAAAACTACAGTACGCATCTTCTTCTTTTAAACCCCCCTCACATGTTTCGCCCGCCCGTCACCATGATCGTCTGACCGGTCACGTAGTCAAACAGCGGGCTGGCCACAGCCAGCACGGCACTCGCCGCCTCTGTGGCCGTGCCGGCGCGGCGCAGGGGGATGTCGGCGTTGGCAGCAACCCGGACGGCCTCGGGCGCGGTGGGGATACCGAGGGCGATGCGCTCGCCGTCGGGGCCGAGCACAAAGGCGCCCTTCTCCTTGGCCTGGGTCAGGCGCGTGAGGATGTGGCCAAAGGCAACGGTGTTGCAGCGGACTCCAAACTTGGGGCCCCACTCCTTGGCGATGGTCTTGCTGAGGCCGGTGACGCCGGCCTTGGCCAGCGAGTAGTTGGCCTGGCCAGCATTGCCATTGACGCCTGACGTGCTGCTGATGTTGACAATGTTGCGGCGCTCGCCGTCGGCGACGCGGAAGTACGGCGCCGCCGCGCGGACGAGCCGGAAGGGCGCCTTTGTGTGCAGCTCCAGGATGGTGTCCCACTGCTTGTCAGACATCTGAGAAGAGTGTCAGCATGAGAGCGGATACAAAACAAGATTCCGACAGACAACAGCACTGGGCAGAGTAGGGTCTCCCCCTTTCGTTCCTACCCACCTTGTGAATCACTCCATCCCAGGTATAGCCGGCATTGTTGACAATGATGTGGATCTTGCCACCGCCAAAGGCTGCCGCCTCCGCGACCAACCGGTCGATGTAGTCCTGCTGCAGGAGGTCGCCGGCCACCGCAATCGCCCGTCCGCCCGCGGCCTCAATGTTCTGCACGACGGCCTGCGCCTTGGCCCCGTCAATGTCCGAGACCACCACCCGTGCCCCCTCAGCCGCAAATAGCCGGGCCACCTCGGCGCCGATGCCCTGGGCCGCGCCGGTGACAATGGCAACCTGGCCCTCGAGCAGGCCCTGGCGGCCGCTCTGGCCGCTGGACAAGTGGCCAGCAATCTGTGACAGCCGGTCTGCCATGGTTAGTTAGAATTACAGAAAAAGTGTATAATCAGAGAGACTGGTCGTCAAAGGAAAGAAAGAAAAAGAGAGTAAGGTGGGGGCAGGAATCCAACGTGCTGCTTCTAATACGACAACCAATTGATCAGAAGCCGAGGTTCAAAAATCGGTCCCTATATAACGCAGCCTCTCCCCGCATTGAAGCACCTGACTTTAGCCATGGCCAACGTCCAGCACAGCTGAGTGGCAACAACGTAGACAAGGTATAGGTAGACCTGCTTATCTTCGGACGTCGGTTTGTGTCCTATGTAGCAAAATGCCAGTCGAAAGGTAGTTGTTCCCAAACATGTCTCATCTCTTGACGGTATCAGCCACTTCTATAATAGCAGTTTAACCCATATACATAGAACCGTTTATAATCCGTCTAGAGTACGTGGGCCACGGGAAGTATTCGTAAGATGGAATTTCGTGATTGAGCTGGTCCACCCGACACGATCGGCCATTCGGTTGCTTTCAGAAACATGAATCTTTTGCATCTATCCGCTCCGAGCATGTTTCGAGTGTACACCCATAGCTAGATGGCTAGAAGCATCTATTGACTCTTGTTGTGTTCCAGCGAGGAATGCAGAAGCGCCACACTCTAAACTCACTTTAGGCTCTTTCAAGTGCGGATTGTGGCTGTGCGCCAGGGGGGAAACAACGCGCCTTCCTTGCCCTGCATCCTCGTCTTCCTGCCTTCCCAAAGCAGCCAACAGCCTCGGGAAAAAAACAGTCAGTCTTCGCCTCTTCAACATTATTTCTCTTTTCGTTTGTTTCCCGGTTTTCGCGGCCGGTAAGCGAACCGCCAACAGCGCGCCCTCTCCTCTCCCGCCCAGTATGCTCTCGGGCGCATAATGCCTCACAACGGCCAAGGCAGGTGGGGCCGACTGCGGCCGGTCCAGCAGGACCCTCTAGACGTCTACGGACTGCCCTCAAAGGGCGAAATGAGGTATGTCGGGACGCGACGGCCATGTCTTTTATCATATCCTCTGACCCGGTCCGGCAGGCTGCACGACTTCAAGACGCAGGAGCGCTACTACACCAAGATCATTGAGCGGTATCTTGCCTTTTGCACCGCGGCCGACGGCCGGGACGGGCTGCTGGAGCAGTTTGCCTCGCTCGAGATCGCCGGCCGGGAAGAGCTGGCCAAGTCGAGCGAGCAGCCTGGCGGCGGTGCCGGTAGTGCCGGAGGTGCCTCGGTGACTTCGGCAGCGACGGCCGCGGCACGGCGAGCAAGGGCTGCCATCCTGCCGGCTGCTACTACCGCCCCGACGTCCACAGCATCTACGGCATCTATGACATCCATGGCCTCGACGGCCTCGACGTCCTCGACGGCATCAGCCTCGTCCGTCACGTCCTCCTTGGTGACCACAGCCGCCGCAGCAGCAGCCGCAGCAGCAAAGACGGCACACGCGGCCAAGGACCTGTCGGACGTGCTGATGGCGCTGCGGAAGCTGCGTGAGGCCGTGGTGGCGACCAAGCGGGCGGACGACTTCTCCGTGCAGGTGTACCTCTTCTGCATCCGGCTGGCCGTCCTGGCGCGGCAGCCCGAGGCGTACCATCCAGCCATCCTGTACCTGCTGCGCGTCATGGGCCGACAGCACCCGCTGACGCGCGTCGAAGCCCACGAGGTCACGGCCTACCTCGTGCTCGACGCCGCCTGCCGCCGCGGCGACCTTGCCGAGGCCTACCGCCTGCGCTGCCGCCACCGCTTCCGCGACCGCATCGTTGACAACGTGCTGGCTGCGCTGGCCCGCGACGACTGGCTCGCCTTCCGCCGCCTGCTCCGGCGCGTCGACGGCCACCAGGCGAAGCTGCTCGAGTGCGCCGAGCACGCCATGCGCGTCCACACGCTCAAGTGCTTCGGCCGCGCCTACCTGCGTCTCGACGACGTCGCCTACCTCGAGTCCGTCACCGGCGTGGACTGGGCCGACCTGCAGGACAAGTACGGCGTCGGCTGGGAGCGCGACGGCAAGGCCGTCATCATCCGCAAGGTCAAGCCGAAGACCCCGGCCGCGCAGGTAGCATGACGAAATCTACGACGGGACAAGCCCGGCCGAGGGGATGAAGGCGATGTCTGGCTGGCTGGCACTCATACACCATACCCTAGAGTTGAGGGGAGCTATTCCAGCTTTAACCATAACACCGCTCAACTGATTTTCCCAGTTGACTTATGGGACTAGACCAGAAGTGTTACCAACCAACTTGGAAAATGCATTCAGTATAACCCCACAAACACAACACAGCATGTCTAGTGATGGTAAAAAGACGAGGCGAATCTGCCTACACAAGGTTGTTTCTGTTTCTGAGCTGGCGAAAATGCAAGCAGTAACCATGTTATGTCTGCCATTAGTGGCGGTAGCGACTAACATACTTATACCAACATACATCTATACATCTATGCATCTATACATATCGACGTCTCCGCTCGCAGGAATACAAACTAGAATAGTAGAAGTGTTACATTGCCATACGAGTATTCAGCAAAATATTTGCCGCCAGGCAAAGCTCAGATGCGCAGAAGCAGCTATTCCCATGGATACTAGGAGATCCGCCCCAGCACCAGTCCTTCTGACTTGTACGGATATTCAGATATCAGAGGACAAAGGGAGGTTCGGTTTGCAGCCTCGTGATCGCACAGATAGTCTGGGTCGACTAGTTGCATTCTCCCCTGCGCTCTTTGCTCCCTTTTCTGAGACACTTGTGCAGACAGGAAAAGTACGATCCTCCCTGGCTACGAGCAGGGCAAAATAGCCCCCAATACCGAACAGAACTACTCCAAGGGTCCGTGCAACGGATGTCTTACTCTTCGGCGCCTGATGCTGCTCGTGAGCGTGCGCATGATGACTTTTGGTGGAGAGATGCGATCCCTAACCACTCCTTGCATAGAAATGCTACTACTGATAGGTCCACCCTACATAATACGTGAGGGGAGTCCGTGAGCTTTTTGGGGCGGCCAAAAGCGAGTGGCGCACAAAGGCAACTCCGAATAGAGGAACGGCCACACTTGACATGCGTCTATGCCGGCGTGCAAACATGCAGCCAAGCACAAACCATGTAGCAGAGTGTGACCTGGCTGCGGAACCGTTCGATCTGGCCCACTCAGAGAACCGCACTTACGAGTACACGGCATGAGGACCTGAAAGTGGGCGGACGTCATCGGTGCCCAACCAAGAAGAGGAGGGAGGGGAGAGATCCGCTCTTCCAGTATGTACTGCCGACCCGCCTCTTCCCCACTCCTTTATTTTTATTCCCATTTTTAAACCTTGTATTCTGCTTTTCTCTTCAGAACAAGAAACGGCCTGACCCAGAGACGAGCGGGACAGCCCAGCCAGGAAAGCGGAGACACAACAGACCCTCCCAAGCCCGAGACAGGACTCTTGCTTTGTACACCGCACTTGTCTGGACAGCCTGGCTGGCTTCGGCCCCTCTTTCAGTGCAGCTTGCAATCGTGTTTGCACGTCTGTTCTGATTTCTAGGCAGTAGGTGGAGCGGACTATGTGCGCTGTACGAGTACTCATATGGAGCAACCAGCAACATGTTTCCGTCAATGCGCATGTCTTGTCGGTTTCCACAGAAGGAAGCGTAGGGTTGAAGAAGAAAACACAAAAAGAAAAAAGGGCACGTATCCCAAGACTTTCACAGGGTCTGCGGAGTGTCTTGTCTCGGCCCCCAGCATCCTTCGGGAGGACCTGGATGTCCACCTGCGTGTGTCTTAGGCCGTCGGCCCAGATGCCTCTAGACAGCAGCAAAATGTGCAAGCAAAAAAAAATTAAACAATTAAAAGAGAGAGCAAATGGAGCGAGAGTGGCACAGCGTGAGCGAGCATTGCACTCTGCAGATCCTTTCCTGCGGGACGCCTCCCTCCTCGCGTCATCAACCTGTGATGGTATCGCACAAGGGAAATAAAAACGGGGAAGGGGGGGCTGGGTAAGGCATATTAGGGACGACAAGAAAGTTGAGGTGGGGATTGTGAGAAACCGCCCGCATGACAGGTGGCGATATCAGTGGAAACGAGAGGGGAAAAAGGTGGCTTCGTGGCCGGGCCCCATGGACTTTGAGAGAGAGAGAGAGAGAGAGAGAGAGAGAGAGAGGGAAACAGTAACGTGCAGTGATTGGTGCATGCAATCCACACTCCTCCAATCTTGGGCTTCTAACCTCTCTGGCTTTTTCTCTTTCCCTTCTTTATCATGCATGCACGTTGCCGCCTTGAGGGTCCAGCCAACAAAGCTGTCAGCCACAAAAAAGCCTTTCTACTAAGAAGCCACTCATCCTCCTACATCTGCGAGTACTAAAAATGAAAAGGGGGCTAGAGGCCCGGCAGATGTTCTCTATTCGCCAGAACCCAGTCACGAGGACCTGGGCTGTATGAAAACCATGGTGGTCTAGCCAGCCACGTCGTCTATCATCTTGCAGCCCGCGGCAGAAGCTCATTGGCCAGGACGGCCCAGATGCCGGCTTGTCCATCAGGTAAAAATAATACGAAAACTCGTGCTTTCTGATACGGCCTGCATATGCGTGCTGCAATAACTTCTGCAGTGCATCCATGGCGCGCCACCTGTTTAGAGTTGTTGCGTCGCATTGGTGGTGGCGACGGACAAAAGCAAAGCATGGAGAATAAACGGCTGTTCCAAGTTCTCTAGTTCCCTTCACGGACACACGCCTCGTCGTAGTTTGATCAGCACTGCCCACAATTCGAAGGGCCGGCATCTCCTATGCGGCCCATTTGCCATCTCGGCGTTCTGTATCTCTTTCTCTCTGCACACGCACAGAGACTCACACAAACGAGAGAGTCGCATGCCGCTTTTGTCGCCTGACACTGAGACAGGAAATCAAGAGCCTAGCCTTGCGTGGAACCCCGAACGAGCAAGTCGTAGCGTTTCCGGTGGTGGCATCGCCTGCAGATGCATCGCCGATGCGGTCCTCCGGTACAGTGCTGGGTGTGTTAATGAATAATATGCACTGTGAATATTCGTATGGTGTTTATGGATCCACTTTTATACTTTCGTTTGTCCAACCAGAGTGCTTGGACGCCCTCACCGACTCTTGACTGTCGCCCTATCGCCAATCGTTAAGGGATGAGAAGAACTGCACGCTTTTCCACTGCCGTCCGGCGGTCTGCAGCAGTAAGAACGGTCCTTAATTTGGTATCATGTCGTTTGGCATGGCATTATTTAGTACGAGTGCAACGCTCGACGGCACAGGCGGGTTGTGGAGCTATTGGCCACGGCTGCTTGACAGAAACTGCTCGTTCGTCCGCCCTGTTTTCCCTTGCTGATGTGAGTTAGTGTGTGTGTGTGTGTGTGTGTGTGTCGCTCTCTTTCTCTCTCTGAACTGCCAATATGCAAGATAAAAGGAGAAGGGTGGGTGAGACTCGCCCGTCAAATCACAACGCAGGGCTATGCAGTGGGGTGATATGACGGGAGAGCCTGTCCTCTTGAGTCTGATGCAAGTTTGTGACTGCAATCTATCAACCGAAGTCCATTTCGGTGCTCATATTGGTCGGCAGCCCGTTGCAGGCTAAGCTTCTATGGGGGTAGCTCAATGGAAAGACTGCCGAGACCCTTGGCGTGAAGATAGCAAGGGGACGCCAAATTATTATCTCTTGGATGCTAAGACTTGAGATGTGTGAAGGATGCAACGCGTCGACAGCGCCATATGCCCCTTACACCAATCATAAGTCTAAAGCCAGACACCCATCAGTTCTGCAAAAATTGTGATGATAGTGGTCAACAACTGAGCTGTGTGAAGAGAAAAAAACGTAGAGTAATTGTCCTAAGCGGTTTTCGCAGAGGAATGGGGGGGCTTTGGCCCGGTAATAAAAAAAATCTAGCAGAATCGTCACGATCCCCGTAATTGATGTAATTGAAACAGTAAAGCCATGCCCAGCCCGATCATCAGCCCGTAAAGTAGAACAAAGGAAATAAGAGGAAACATGTCATCCTGGTAAAAGGTGTAATGAAAAACGTTCCGTCAATGATCCATCCTCCATGAAATTCGCGGTTAACTGCTAATGTCTCTCTAATCGACGCGGCGAATGAGTTTGTTGGGTCGTGGTTGGTCATATATGGTGTAATCGTGTTAGAAAACGCAGTAGCAGCCTCGCATAATTCCGTCAGATTTTGGTCCCAGACCCCCTCCAATAAAGCAAGAAACGAAGTCCCCCCAAAAAGCGATGGGAGAATGTGAACTCCAGATCTGTTTCGTCCAGTGCGAGAAAACCCACAAGCGCCAAAAAAAAAAGCCTCCTTCCACCCAGTACGATAAATCAGCATAATTTGCAAAAAGGCGGTCTTGGTCACCTTCGAAACCGCCCAACTCCTCGCTTTTAAGTCGATAATAAACTGCGTAGAAACCTGAGAACAAGAAAGTTGCAAAGTGGTGGTGGGAGAAAGATAAAAGGGGCAAATTGCGAATTGAAGCTCTCCGTGTACAACTTTTTTTCCAGTTTTCAAGCCAGGCATTTTGTTGTTTTTTTGGAGAGTAGTCGAGAAAGCAAAAAAAAAAACGTAGAACGTAATGGTGCACTTAATGGCATCCCGGCATAAACACCGAATGGGGAATGGGAAGGATGGACATTGGGTGGAATCGGAACTGCTGTGCGGACTGGCCATTCCTGCCAATCACCCAGTCCCAGAGCAAGAACTTGGAAGATGCGCCACACGGTATCGGTTGTTGCATGATCTGCTGCTGCTGGTGCAGGAGCGAAGTAGCAGGTTGAGGATGAGCTAGTACCGGATGTTGCTGGCGCAGTTGCACAGCAGGCATCGGCAATGGCTGCTGTAGTGCAAGAGGTTGTTCCGGGAGTGGGGTTGCTATTGGGTTGTGAAACGTAACGTAATCCTGCGGCATCTGGATGTTTTGGTGAACGTGATAGACCGCAGGCTGGATGTGAAGTTGTTGTTGTTGCTGTTGCTGCTGGAGGAACGGACCACCGATCAAGGAATCCTCAGGTTCGTAGACGGCCAGCATGTCATTGTGGCACGGGTGGCAGGGGAGGGGATGCACAGAAGAGACGGGAGGCGGAGTCATAATCTCGGGAACGTCCTGGCACAAAAAGGCATCGCTGCCGTCGTCGTCCACTAGAGAGTCCATGGCTGACGAGATGCTGGATGTGTATGTCTGCGACGAGGACACGGATGACAGGACAGAAGAGGAAGAAGCTGGGGACAGGGTGGCGAAGCTGTCAAAGTCCGCGGGCATCTCCACCGTTGGCACCAGGCAGGTCTCATCGACAGCTGCCGCGTTCGGGTGAGAGGCGGGCAGTGTGAGCACCGGCTGTGAGACAACAACTGGCGTCGCTACCTGCTGCTGCGGCTGCGCAGTCAGACGGGGGCAAGACAGGATGAGCTGTCTCAACTGGGTCAACGAAATCCTCTGGTCCGGGTTAGGGGTGAAGATCCGAGCCAGGATGGCATCCAGCTCATCCGTCAGAGGCAGAATGGTCTTGAGGAAGCCCGAGTTGCGGGTGTAGGCCCGGTAGGTAGAGTCCTCGTGCGAGGCTTGCTTCCATGGGTTCCGTCCACAAGTCAGGTTGACCAAGATTACGCCCAGGCTCCACACGTCATTGGGGGCGCAGTAGTAGAACGACCGGCTGGAGTTGGATTGGCCCAGGCATTCTGATCGCAGTTAGTATGACTAAGCACCGCGTCCGAAGGGTGTGTATGGGTGTACGAACCTGGAGACATGTAAAACGTCGAGCCACAACCGTAGTCTTCCGACTGCTTGGCAGAGGTGGCCAGTCCAAAGTCGGCAAGTTTCAGAGTCTCTCCACCGTTGGCAACCAGTATGTTCTCCGGCTTCAGATCCCGGTGGTAGATTCCCAGCTGGTGGAGGTGGTCGACAGCATCTAGTATCTGCAGGAAAACACGGCGTGCCAGCTCGTCCTTGCCCACAAAGTGACCGCACTCCGTGATGTTGTAGAACAGGTCACCCTCAGGGCAGTATTCCAGAACAACGTAAAGGCAGTCCGGGTAGACATCGATGATCTTGAGCATGGAAACCACATTAGGGTGGGCCGAGGCGGCATAGTGGAGGCTGATTTCCCTGTCCTGATACTCGAGCTGGCGAGCGTCCAGCGGTGTCCCATCCGGGTTGAGCTTACTCAGAGCCTTCACGGCATACCGAGTGTTGGTCTTCAGATCGACGGCCTCATAAACCACACCATAGGCTCCAGTCCCGATGATGCCCGTCAGCTGGAGCGACTCTTCCAGCCGCAGACCAATCCGCTCCTCTGGCGTTACCGGGACGTAGCGCTGTTGGACATGCTGTTGATGTGGCTGGAAGAAATGCTGCTGCTGTTGAGCGAGATACTTGTGCTGATCCCAGGACAGCGGCGACGCTGGCGGGGTCGGGATTCCGTTTGGTGCCAGGACATGCTGCATTATATGGGAGATATCCAGATCCTCTTGTTGGAGTCGGTTGGTTGGTTTGGTTGTCTCTGCTACTTCCTTCTGTGGCAAAAAAAAATGACACGAAAAGAAAAGAAAAGAAAAATCGACCTTAATAGCTGGGGTCAATATTGAAAAGCAAACGTGAAGAAAAGCCTAAAGCCCATGTGAACGATCCTATGTGGCCTATGGTCCAGAAGATGTGTCCAAAAAGGAATCCAATGTCGGTGGAAGAGCAGAAGACGTTTATACTACGAACTTCGAATAAACGAGTCCGTACAACAACAAAACGTATATAAGAATTGGCGTGGTTGGTGAGCCTTGTAACTGCCTAGTCGTAACTGGTTCGGAGAAGGAGAGACGCCCTAAACCCAGTGACGCGAGAGAGAGAGAGAGA
>JRUC01000802.1:0-12195 GCA_000806385.1 Leptographium procerum | reverse complement strand
GTGCTCGGGCGGACGAGTCTTGCCGTAGTAACCGGGTGCTCTTCGCAAGCGGGGGCGACATTTTTGAAGGACTACTAAACTACGAATTATTGCCCATACTTGTAGTCATCCATTCTCGCATGCTGTGGACTCGCAGGGAGGTCTTAAACCACTTTCTCCTACATATTAGTATGATGACACGGGCGGCCTGGGAAGTCCCCCCCTGCCGGCAACTTATGCCTCTATTTGAATTTTGAGCACAGCAGAAGCAGAGAGGACCGACTGCTGCAGTTATTTGTGAGCAGACATGCTAGACCAACAAAAAGAAAAAAGGCGATGGGGGCTGATTCTTGATGCGAGAGTCTGTTGCTTGCGGCGTTTGGCCGGGAGCCGCCTGGTTTCTACAGCCCGAGCATGACACAGGAGTCCTAACGGGCATAGCCTGTTCTGCAAAAGTGGCACACTTACAAGGTGCCGCACTCGTATTTTCCATTCAAGGATCGATTGCAAGCAAATGAAATAATAAGACGGTTAAGGACGCGCGCTGCGGCCGCAATATCTGCCATGTCACTGAATGTTCCTGGTTAGAGCCACCGACTACCTGTGTTTGCACTCATATTGACCGCCTTGCCGATCTTCTTTCGCTTGTTGCACATTGAGGATTAGACGTAAATGCCAGAGAGAAATGAAGGCGGATAGAAAGAAGAAAGCAGGCAGGCACATCTGAAGAGCTGAGTTGCAAGACGGGGAAAGGAAACTGGCCAGTGGAGAGAGGACCCACCAGAAGGGAGAGACTAGACCAGAACAGAGACAGGATAGACAGACGCCCCAGCTCTTCCTCAAACAGCCACCCCCTCTCCGGCAAGAAGACTTTTTGAGGTCGCTGCGCCAGCGAGTGAACACAGGCTTGGTTGATATAATTACGAGTACTCCATACTTCTCTGCCTCATCAACAGTGGCGTTGCTAGCCTGAAATGGAAAGGGCCCTCTCTAAAAGGGGCGACTCTGTAGGAGGCCGGCTGGTTGCTGGGATCTAGAATGGGACGTACTACTGACTACTACCACTACGACGTACTGCCACAACTACCACTACTACAACAACTACTATGTACTATTACTCGATATCATCAAACTCTGTACGGGCGTGACCGCTAGGTGGAATGTATGCTCCTTTGTATCTATCTTTCCGGGCGCTGCAGCGTCAATGCAGCCAATACGGAGCTCGCTTATCGTCTAGAAGAGAGATAGAGTGAGAGAGAGAAAGAGAGGGAGAGACTAGGATGATACGGAGTACTCGTACTTGTTCTTAGATACATCGACTTGCACGAATGCGGGCACAGCGTGAATGCCTGATATTACGGATATTCCAAGCCACAGCAACGCGCCATTGCTCACCCTGGGCCAGAGGGAAAGCCGTGCCAGACGAGGTAGGCACGACCAGGGGGAGGGGTGCCGTAAGATGCCGCACATTTTGAGTGCGAGCTACTACTATGTACGAGGGCGAAGTAATGGAAACTTTCGGCTGACAGGGCAGACGGGCCAGGCAAGGAGTACCAAATACAGTGTGCTCTGGCATCGTTCCTTCCCAGAATTCCTAGATTGCCTGGTCGGCGAGTGCGGGAGGAGAGAGGGGGAGGGAAAGAACAGGCGTGCACACGGAGTATCTTACGGAGCAGCTCGCAGTTGCCTTTTTTCTCAAGCCCACTTTGGAGAGGGGCGTATTCTGGCTCCCAGGCCTGCTTTTTTTCCCCCTCTCTTCTCTGCTTTTGCCCGTCTGGCTTCACTTCTTTTACTTCTTTGCCCCCTCCCTTGCTTCTCTTTTTCGCAGTGGAGTGGACGCCGGTCGTCTCCCGCTGGCCTTTTTCCCCTTTTATTTTCTGCGCTACCTCTTGGTCGAAAACCCCACTCTGAGAGCTTCCCACCAACAGGATTCCACCCAACATGGAAAACCCCAAATGGACCCCAGTTCGCCTCTGATACCTCCTGCCATGCGAGAAGGAAGGTTGCTGCTTGTTATCCGGAGCCGTACAGCTGCTGCTAATCTCGTACATGCGATTAGTAGTGTATGTAGCTGTTTGTTCGCCTCGTATAGTTGTGAATGTCTAAGGCAGGCAACAGGCTCGATCCTGGCCTTTTGTTTATTGTCTCGTAACCGACGTTGCACTTTGCTTCTCAGCAAAAGCAACTTTGAAGGAGAAAAAAAAAGCATGAGAGCCGAAACCGATGGAAAACAAAAGATACCATTCTCGCCTATCATCCCAAGCTTCGCCAGCCGGACCCCATTAATTGATTTGATTGTCTCAACGCGTCTCTCCATCGAAACCTCTATTATATTTTATTTCTCGCCCTTTGCCGCGGTCAGCCTAGCTCGACCCAACGTAACCTCCCGGCCTTCCCTCCTCCCTGTCTTCCTCCACCAACCGTCGTGGCCTCTGATTCGACCCTAGACCCTCGAAAAATAACGAACTACCACCGCGGAAGGCTCCCCTCTCGTGCCCGCAGTACGGAGCAGCTGTCTCTTGTATACACCCCCTCCGAGGTACCTATGTATCTCACAGCGTACAGACTGCTACTGCTACTAGTATCTTATTACTTATCTTTTTATTTTTAAATCTTTTTTTATTTTTTATTTTCATATTGGCAGCCTTCGATACACACGCTGGCCCGACTTCCTTCGACGTCGTGGTCATCACCTCCACATCCTCCACAACCACCTCCCCACTACCTTGCTACGAGCTACGAGTACTTCACTAATTGCAATTCTATGTCAACTTCTCTGTCTCTCCTTTGATCGCTGGTCCCTTGCCACTTCCTCTCAACACATTTTAACCTTTCTTACCTGCTCTTCTGGTATTGTTCTCCTCACGACTTCCTCCTCGTCTCCTCCTACAACCCCACGGACGGGAAGCTCTATATTATCTCCTACTTCACCTTTCCTGCTTTATATTTTGCCCGCCGCTCTGCTTTTGTTTGGGCACTCCTTATTTGCGTGCTCCTCCACCTGGCACAAAGCTACTGTTCCTGCATACAATCAATTGCCTCTTCTGGACGTCACCTTTTTTGCTTTCCAGACCACGTTCGCCAAAACTGTAACGAGAATCCGAATTGTCGACCTTAGCCTGGCCGCTTTTTACAGCACCGCCTCCTGGTGTCTACACTAGGTATCGGGATCCTCTATCCCTCTTGGACAGACCGTCAACACCTGGCCGCAGCTACCAGAACAACGGCAACAAAGCAACACCTCACCTGCGTTCGCCGTGTCGACGAGGAGAACCTGTCTTCAAGCCGGCCCCGCCGACAATGAGAGCTGTATCCATTTATAGAGTGGACTAAAGGTTTCCCCCCAAAGCGTCAACCACAGTTTCCTCCGAATGTTTGCAACCTATGAAAGAGCTCGGCAAAGCAGACAATCGACGTCAACTCCAGTTCTGTGTGCTCACTGTTAACATCAGCCTCTCCTCACATTTCGAATAACATGAGGCTCAAGTCGGCAGCTTAGGTATCCTATTACACCCCGATGCCTGACCTGAAAGCACGACAAAGACAACATTTACGACATTGCCCATCTGCAGTCTTTGCCCTTTTTCTCACCTCCCGCAGATGTATTCGGATTCTCTCCCCTTCAGCCAACCACCAACTTTCCTTCTTCCCTCTTCACCGTCGACGAGGTGCGGCCAAACTTGGCTGCCCTCCCATTCACTGATTTTCAAACGCACACTACCTGTGTCACGAACGCCCGAACTTATATCGGCTAGCAACGGAGGACGACCAGAACGCGCCTTTCCCAGTGGCCTGCAGACGCCCCCGGGCGACTGTGACAACGGTGCTATGGGTACTACGTACCAACCGTCGTCGTTGGCGGGCTATGAAGATCGACACGGCCCAGCCTATCCATCAACCTATTCCTCAAAGCGTCATTCCGACGCTGAACGGAAGCGAACGATCCTGAGCGGCCTAACAAATCCTACAACACTGAGCAATGGTCGAAATAGCAGCAGCAGCAGCAACTTCAGAACCGATAGCAGCTATACAGTAGATCACAGCCAGCAGTATAGCAGCGCCACGTCCATGACGACTCAGCCGCAGCAGCCCCACGGCTACAACCAAACCCAGTCACATTTCGCTCAGCAGCGGCTGCTGCAGAAGCAGCCTGACAGCAACATGACCGCAGCTTCCAGTCTAGCCCTGCCACCTGTAACCACGGTGGCAGTTCGAGAGAGCTCCCAGACAGCGTTAACGGCTCATGCCTTCTCCGGCTATCCCGCCCGTCCGGCAACACCAACGTCCAAGTCTGCCATACCGCCAAAGCACGCCGCAGACCGTTCACCCATCGCCATAACAGATCAAGATTCCGCTTGCATGGTAATGCACAGCTTGGAGGTTCCCAAGTGCATCAGTCCCTCGGGAGGGAGCCTGGCAGCCTTCACTGCAGAGGTAAGCTGGAGCCCAGCCGTCGCTCAAACTACTGTTTGCACCTCACGCTAATGCCTGCGCAGTTGACGTGCCTGTTTTGGTTCGAGTCCCCGGTTGTCTATCAGCTAGCGGACAACGTTGACTTGATCCCCCAAGAAGTGTGGATACCGCGGATCTGTGCAAATGCCATTCCAAACCCAAACTTCAAGTCGTGGGTAAGCCGGATTCTCACGACAACGCAGGTGACGCAGAACGTGGTATTCCTTGCCTTGCTCTTCATATACCGCCTGAAGTCGTTGAATCCGATGGTACGAGGCAAGCCAGGCAGCGAATTCCGACTTTTGACGGTGGCGCTTATGCTGGGCAATAAGTGTAAGTAATCAAACAGGCCTCTGGCACAATACGCTATTGGTCGAGCTGACATGAAATTTACTCCTCTAGTTCTGGACGACAACACCTACACCAACAAAACATGGTCAGATGTGTCTGCGCTCAACGTCAAGGATATCCATGTAATGGAAGTGGAATTCCTCAGCAATATGCGGTACAGTCTGCTGGTGTCGGCGACCGAGTGGAAGGACTGGCTTGTCAAGCTGGCCAAGTTCCGCATATACTACGAGCGCGCATCAACAGCCTCAGATTTGTCGCCTCGCTCCGCTGCGTCACCCCAGCGCCGAATTGCGTCTCCTGCCGCATCTCCGACGGGAGCTCAGCAAACCGTCCACAACTTTAGCACAGGCTCTAGTATGCCTGCCCTCTACGATTCTAACTGTTCGCCGACAGCCCGACCGGTCTATGCGGGTGGCAACGGGGCTGCCGCACAGCAGCAATCGTGGCCAGTACCGTATGCCAGTGCTCCGGTTGTCTCTCCCCTAGTGATGAAGTCGGATATGAATGCATTCGGCAAGAGGTCGCATGCGCATGACGACCCGACGGAGCCACCACCAAAACGTGTTGTTCGCCAAGGTCCAAATCCGCCGTCCGCTCTGCCACCAACGACATCATCTCTAGGATCTATTATACCTACGACGTCGTCTATGTTGATGCTAAGCCAACAAGCGTCAGATCCGTTCAACCATATGGTGTCGGCCGGACAGACTGGGTCTGTAGCGGAAACCATGCGGCTGCCAGTGCCGCACCTGACGCTGAACACATCGACAGCGCAGGCGCAGATCCCTGGCCCTGGCCAGGCTGCGAGCTCCTACCATACCCCGACCGGTCAAACTGGCCATGCGGCGCAGGGTAGCCTGTCACTTCCGCCCCTCGCACATGGTATTCGTGCCATGGCGACAGTGTATCCATCAGGCAATGGAAGCATTGCGCCTCCTGTTGGAATGGCGGGCGGTGGTCTACCGGCCCCGTCAATGGCGAATGGTGTCTCTGGCGGAGGGTCATTCCCGCCCAAGCTTTCGATGATGACAGCAGGTTCCGGCGTGGCAGCGCCCCCGGTTACGACACTTGCTGGCACGGGCGGGTCGACGCCTACGGCATTCGCAGCGCCGACCTTCGGGACGCCAACAAAACGTATGAGCCCGCTGAACGCTCTGACGCCCAGTGCTGCGTCTGTGTATGCTGCAGCCACGGCGTCATCGCCGCTCACCGAGAGCTTTCCACACATATCAGCAGTGCACACGCCAATCTCGCACTCTCCGTCTGTTTACCTGCAGCAGCGGGCGAGCCCATACCGTCCGATCCGCAACGTGCACATGCTGCTGAACCCTCCGCCGTCCTCAAGTCTGCAGGAGTACCAGGCCAATGGTGCTCTGCTGATTCCGCCGACGCAGATGTATTACCAACCGCTGGGACGGCGCAACGATCTGCGTTCTGGCATCGTGCCCGAGTTTCAGGGTTTGCCGTTTGTAGGAGGAACGGTGCGGCAGGGAATGGCCGCCATGACTTCGACCCAAGCGATTCATCAGCAGCAAGCAATGCAGCACTTGCAGCCAATGCAGATGCAGTCTTTACAGCCAATGCAGTCGATGCAGCCGATGCAGCCAATGCAACCGATGCAACCGATGCAGTCAATGCAGTCAATGCAGTCAATGCAGTCAATGCAGCCGCTGCAGATGCATCTGCGAGATGCACGTGGCCAGTCTGTCCAGCAACATCTCCAGCCGCTATCGCAGGCCTATCCGCCACCGCCTCCGCCACCGCCATCGCATCAGTTGCAATATGGACATGGTCCCTACGCCAATTGAATACAGTTTACAGCTCCGGCCTATTGTTGACCGCAGTGGCTACTACTGGCTAGGGTTGTTTGCACCCTTCGTCTAGCTTGCTGCGTGGTCTAAACTCCGTATTTCTCCTGTTTTTTTTTTCATCTATTTCACTTTCTGTTTCCTGTCGATAGCATTGTCTACTCACCTGCATCAAGACGGCGTTCTGGGATGGATCCGGAAGGCCTTACAAGGAAAGGGCCAGCCATATAAGAAGTCACGATGCTTATCGTCAGGCTTCGGTTCCAGTTTGCATTTGATGCTCCTAACGCTGTTTGTGCGAGGTAGGCAAAGAGGGCGGCATTAAGACAGGGACAACGTTCTTCGAGGACATAGGATAGCATATTATAGGGCGTCGTAGAGACGACAGCCCTTGCATGGAGTGGAGTTTCATGGCAGCATGTATATTATTTATTTTCAACTCATGAGAGTTAAAGAACGTCGATGGAGCCTCGGCGGCAAAGCAATAGCATTTAGACCGCGTCTTCTTTTGTAAGCTCTAGTTTCCGTGATGGCCTCTTTGGGTGATTCCCGTCATGTGCAGTTAGTTTATCATGGCTCTTCAAGTCACGTGTAAGATCACGTGAGTGATAGAGCACGCTATAGCCCTGACCCAATTATCCGGGGCCCGTGCGCTAGCGCAACGTCCGGTTGTGGGTAAGGCTTTTCCGTTCTGCAACATAGTCGTGTATCCGCAGCAGCTCCACCAGCTTTTTCCCAGCCTCCTCTGGTTCCTCCAGTAAGAGAAGGTCAGAAAGCAGACAGGCCACATACGGCGTACATGCTCCTACATAACAGTAGCACAGCATTGCACAGAAACTGCACAGCACAGAAGGTTCCCTCCCCCCCTGCACTATAGGGGGTGATCCACTGTATTACGGAGCACGCCCGTTTCGAGAGCTCTGCGTAAACCAACGAGAAGCGGTCAACGGGGCGGGGGGGCTGCCAATGCGCTGCTGACGAAGTAAATTAATTAAATTAATTAAATTGATTAATGTATTTTTTTTTGTTGGATTTTATATCATTTATATTTTCGACGAAAAAAGAGGCGGCTGGGTCCTCTCTGTTGGATGTCTGTTCGTATTATGGTCGTCGCAGCCAATAGGCGTTCCGGTAAGGGGGTCCTCCTCCACAAAGGAAGAGCGCAACGTTGACAGCCGTCTTTCTGACCTGTTTCTTTCGTAACTCTTCCCCCCCTCCTACAGCCTATTGCCTCTCAGTCTGGCGTTGCAGTTTTTTTTTCTTCTTTGCATTTTCGCCTCTCTTTCTGCATCTCCTGCAGAAAGACAACGCAACGGTAGGGCACTCATTGTTTTTCGTGTGTGTGCCCTATGCCATTGAATTGACCTTTTTGAATTGGAGAGCCCTACTCTTTGCCAGTTTCTGTTTGTTCTCTGCCTCCTTGCTTTCCTGCTCTTTCTTGCTCTTCCAGCTCTTCTCCATCTCTTCTCTCCCGCCCCCCCTCTCTCTCTCTCTCTCTCTCTCTCTGTCTTGACCCTCTCGACCCTCTCGACCCTCTCGACCCTCTCTCTCTGTTTCTGGCCCCTCTCTCTCTCTCTATATCTCATCCCCACATATCTCCAATCCACAATGGGCTTCCTGGATCTCGACGGCGGCTCCGTCGTCTCGCGGCGCAGCTCGCACCGCCAGTCTCCGGCCTCCTCGTCCAAGCACAAGCACAGCAGCAGCAAGGATGGCGATAGACGTGACCGCGACCGCGACCGGAGCCGCACGCGCAGCGGTGCCGTCACGGCGCGCAGCTTCTTTGGACTAGACGGTGGTAGCAAGAGCCACAGCGGCAGTGGCCGACATCACAGCAGCGCCAACCGATCAACTGGCAGCTTTTATGATGCGCTCGACGGCGGCGGTGGCAGTGGCCGGAGCCCCAAGAGCAGCAGCCACCGCGACGGCCACCACCGTGACGCGAACCGGTCGACGGCCAGCTTCTTCAGCCTGCCCAACGTCAGCTCGCGGTCCATCTTCTCGTCGTTTGGTGCTGGCGGTGCCGGCGCTGGCGGCGCCGGTGCTGCGGGAACGTCTTCGTCGTACTACCGGCGGTCGCCGCGGTCGAGCTTCCTGCAGCGCACCTACCGCAAGCTGCGGCGGCTGCTGCGCGACCTCATCTACTACGCCAAGAAGCACCCGCTCAAGGTCTTCATGCTGGCCATCATGCCGCTCATCACCGGCGGCGCCCTGACAGCGCTGCTGGCCCGCTTCGGCCTGCGTCTGCCGCCTTCCATTGAGCGCATGCTCGGCGTCGGGGCTCGTGCCGTCTCCGGCAACAACATTGGCCTCGTCGGCGATGCCGTCCGCATGGCTACCGTCGCCGGCGCTGGCGCTTCGGGAGCCGCCGGAGCTGCCGGTGCTGCAGGAGCCGCCGCTTCTGCCGCTCGCTCCTCCCTCAACCTCGACCGCCGTCGCGACGGCACCCTGCAGTGGGAACGCCGCCGCACGGCCGAGCGCGACTACTTTGGCAGCGGCAGCGGTAGCGGCAGCGGCAGCGGTGTTGGCACCGGCTTCTACGGCCGCCGCGAGACTCCCATCAGCGAAGGCGGTGGCGGCGGCGGTGGATGGGGCGCCAGCCTGGCCCGCTTCTTCTCGTAAGACGGCTGCAGGCAAAAAGCTGCAGGCTGCAGGCAGAAGCTGCAGGCAATATGTTACCACGTCTGTGCTGGATACCACGTACGAGTAATGCTCAGGAAATTTAATGACAGTCTTGTGTTTTGTTTTTTTGTTTTTGCTATTACATCCACGTCTTGTTTGGTTTGTGCGTTTGTACATCTTGTACATTTCTTGTGCATACTCGTATAGCTTTTGTGTATGTATCTTGTTTTCGTTCAGGTTGCTCTACTCTGCTTGTTTCGACGTCGGAGCACGACAAAAGGGTAGTGTTATTATATTGAGTCCGCTATTCATCTAGCCAGTGTTTTTATTTTAGGAGCCACCGTTCCTTCCTGGACAATAAAAATAAACAAATGAAAAACCCATGATACCGCACCGGTTGGATTCCAGATCTAGCATAGACAAAAGAGATGAGGGAGAGAGAGTGAGAGAGTGAGCGAGTGAGCGAGTAAGTGAGAAAGCGAGTGAGCGAGTAAGTGAGAAAGCGAGTGAGCGAGAGAGACAGTGAAAGACAGTGCGAAAACGGCATCAGACAGTGTGAGAGAAACATAAGACCGAAACATCCACCGCTGTTATCTGGCCCGTCTTCGACGGCTTGGCTGCGCACTGGGACTGCTGTTGCGAGTCCTGCTCGACTTGTGCTTTGTGGGCGTCGTCGTCGACGAGCTGCGCGCCGACTTTTTCGTCTTGGACTCCCGTACCGGCTGTGGTTCTGGTTCTGGCTCTGGCTCCGGCTCTGGTTCTGGTTCCCGTTCTGGCTCCCGATACCGCTCCCGATGCCGCTCCGGTTCCGACCCTGTGCTCGACTCTGACTCGATGACAATCGTCTCTCGCCCACGCCGCCTTGTCGATGAGCCGTCTTGGGCTCTCCTTGTCTGAGACCGCGTGTTGTGGGCCGCGGACCGATGCCTCGTGTTGTGGTTCTGACTCTGGTTCTGGTTCTGGTTCTGGTTCTGGTTCTGGTTCTGGTTCTGGTTCTGGTTCTGCGCCATGACCTGATCGTCGTCGTCCTCAGCGTCGTCGATGCCGCTCGCTGGCCTGTACTCGTCGCTCGACTCCGACACCCCGTGTCTCGCAGGCGCCCGGCGGCCCCTAGCTGCACCAGACGCTTCTAGCACGCGCGAGTATGCTCCCATCCCGGCAGCGGCAGAGTCTGCAGAGTACCCTGCAGAGCCACCAGAGCCACCAGGGCCTGCAGGACCGCCGCCGTATCGCTCCACCGCCGCGGCCACTGCGCCATAGTACGGCGCCTGCGGGCCCGCGGTCATGTACTGGAATGGGTTGACATGGCCCTGCGATGCTGTCGATGCTGTCAATGTTGTCGGGTCAGATACGTGTCGGCCTGCACCAGCACCTGCACCAGCACCTGCACCTGCACCTGCACCTGCACCTGAACTTCCACCTGCTGCCGGCACTGTTGGCGATGCGGTGCCGCGCAGGTACGAGTACGTAAAGGGCGAGTCGCTGCGCCGACGTTCTGAGCCGCCGACAGCGCTAGCCATTGAACGCGGACGAGGCGGCGTGGTCACGTTAGGCGGAGGGAAGAACCCCATTGGCGGGTATGCTTCGTGCTCCTCGTGATCAAACGCCCCAGGCACACGCTGCGGCTTCCTGCTGTCGTCGTCCCCTGAGATTGCTGGTGTCGGCGGTCTTCCTATGGTGCGCATCGTCGACAACTCAAGGCGCGAGAGCGAGATCGTCACCCGTTCCTTTTTCTCCTTCCGCCGCTGCTTCTGCTGTGCCTGTCGCTGAAGCCGTTCCTTGTGTCTCTCCACGGCCGCCAGTTCCCCTCTGCTCAGCTTGACCCGAGCCTTCTCCTTTGCTTGTGCCCGCTGTATTCGCGCCATGGCAGACGCCAGCACCGCTTTTTCCTCCTCACCCGGCTCGCTGATCTCCGAGTCGTCGTCTCCCGAGTCCTCCTCCTCCTCTTCTTCTTCCGATGTAGACTCCGAATCTGAGACGACCGAGTCGTCGTTGTCGTCGTTGTCGTCGTCGCCGTCGCCGCCGCCTATAGCCGCCTGCATTAGTCTTCCTCGCTGCCGAATCACTCCCGCACCCCCCGCACCCGCCGAAGAAGTGCCCAACACGCCAAATCCCCGCTGCCTCGATAGACTGCTGCTGTCCCCCGTACCGCCACGCGTACCGCCATAAGTTCCTCCACGAGTGCTGCCACGCTTCTTCTTCTTCCCGCCGCTGCCGCTGCCAGCGCTGCTGCTCTCCAACTCTTCCACCACACGGTTGCCGTTGGTGAAAGAGGTCCATATGTCCTTGTCGCTGTAATAAGAGTCCCTGTTGATGTTGTTGTTCTTGCCCGATCGGGCGCCGCGTTTGGATGGTCTTCCCCAGGAGGGGCTGTATTTGGGAGCACGTGGCCGACCATCTAGACCACCTCCCCAGAAAAAGCCTCGTCGATGGGCTTGTCCATAAAGGACGCGTGACCAATGATCACGACGCCGCTGGCGCCCACGAGCCAGGCGATGGTGGCAAAGGGCGACGAGATGAGGCCGATGGGAATGGCGATGACGTACAGACCCGTGTAGAGCTGCGAGGTCGAGGCGCGGAAGGTCCCGATCTCAAGGTCCTGGCCGTCGAGCTTGCCGATCAGAAACATGCCCAGGACGACAAAGATAATGTCGAAGAGCAGCCACCAGTTCGTCAAGAGCGTGTAGATGCAGAGCATGATGAAGACGATTGCATAGTTGCTGGAAAAGTGGCCGAGGTTGTAGTTGACGCGTGACTGCATCTCGCCAAAGTTCTCCGGCTTAGAGAGCCGCTTGATGTCGAAGAACTCGGTCAGCGGCCGCAGGTTGGAGAACCGCGTGGCCATCGACGTCGACCGGACGCTGGCGAAGCGGTCGCCCAGGTTAAGACGAGACGTCAACATATCGAGAGGGATCTGTATGCGAGACATCTTTTGGGGGAGGGGGAGGTAGATGTGAAAGGGAGAAGAGGAGGGGTGGGAGAA
>JRUC01000799.1:0-12239 GCA_000806385.1 Leptographium procerum | reverse complement strand
CAGGTTCAATTGACGTTACAGGTGGTCTCAACACGCTTATTATACTTATTATAGCGGGCAATCCCGGTCTAGCAAGCATATTTTGCCTGACATCATAACTCTCTGTATCGAGACTCTTTCACGATTGGCTTCCTCCCCACAATCAGTAAAAAAGGCACACCACTTGCTTGATCCGCCCAACGGCGCCACGGCCAGTCTAGAAGGAAGATTGCTGCTGGATCCTTCGGTTTCTGAGTCGTGTGTATGTGTGTCTGCCCCCCAAAAATTTGCCCGTTGAATACAGCATGGCGACGCCGAGCTGGATTCCCCGACGTCAAACGACAGCCCCGGTAGTAGCAATGAGGCGGTGTCTCTCAACGGTGCAGTCAGGCCCGCCTCGTCGGCAGCAGCAGCTGCGCTCGCTTTTTCCGTTCTCCAAAGGCGCAGAAGTCATGCCGGAGGAGCGGACGTCACGGCGACCCCGACGGCTGCAGCGAGGGCAACGGCAGCGGCTATCAGAGGTGTGGTTCAATGCGACGTTTCCACGCCACGACATCGGGCTGCCGGGCCAGGACCACAAGCCGCCGGACGAGCGGACGATAAAGCTGGGCAAGAGTGAGTTGGCTGTGGCTGTGCCTGTGCCTTTTTTGAAACCATCTTCTTATGTATCCTCCTGGCGCCTGTGTTCTGACTTTTTTTTGTGGCCCCCAGCGCTCCGGATCTTGCAGGAGCGCCTGCCAACGCTGCTGCAGTCTCCCTTGCCGTCCGAGATCCTCTCGCCGACAATCTCTCTGCACCTGTTCCCGTCGACGCACCCACACCTGCCGGTGGTGTCGGGTCGCGTGGCGTACGTCGCGGCGCTGTGGACGTCGCCGCTGGCGTGGAACCGGGTGCCGATCGTCGGCAACGTGCGGTTAGAGATCCTGTCAGAGCGCATGTCCAAGCAGCCGCTTCTCACATCGCCGCGAAGGGCGGGTGCGGGCGACGAGGAGCTGGTGGTGCGCTGGCGAACGATCGGGGCTGCGTCGGCGGGCGGCAGTGGCAGCGACAAGAAGCCGAAGGCAACGGCGACAGCGATATCAACAGCAAAAGCTGAAGGGGCGGATACGGCGACGACGACAGCAACACCGACAGCGACGGCAACAAAGAGAACGGCGACAGAAAATTATGATGCAAGTACAGACACAAACATCAACAAACACAACCCGCTGGTGGCTAGTGATCCCACCAAAGAATTCACCGGCCTCTTCATCTTCGAGTTTGACCAGGAGGGCCGCGTGCTGAGCCACACGATCGAGCACGTCGAGGAGGGCGGCAACTGGGAGCGCAGCGTGGGCGCGCGGTTCGTCGGCCTGACCGACTGGCTGCTGGGCGGCATGCGCGGAGGCTCGCCACCGCCGGTGGCAGCATTTGAGATGCAGCAGCCACACAAACTGAGGTAAGGAGAGAGCTGCACCGGGGGGGGGGGGCGTGCACGGCTGGTGTTTTCATCTCCATTTTTATTCATGCAGGACTCGGACATCAAAAAAAAACCCCAAAATCGGCAGGCAGGAGAGACTCTTCTTCACTCAATACCCTAGGCGTTCAGGCTGCTGGTTGGATGGCCATCGTTTTATTAGGTCTCTCTTTTGTAAGATTTACGCGCGGTCAGCAGACAAGTTGCAGACTGTTTATAGCAGAATATCAGTTTATACATGGATCTAGTAATACTCTCACCCAAATTGTCCACAACACATTCTTTCACGCGTGGCTGCCAGCAGTCAATCATCAGTGAGCGAGTTCTCTAACAGGGGAGGTCTACCTTTCGGTGTGTGCCTGAAGCTGGTCTTGGGGTACTGTGACGATGCTAATCTGGTCTTTGCGGTTGCGTTTGAAGTCGTAGCGGCGGCTGTTGGGAGAATAGTAGAGGGTGGCCTGCATGTTATTTGCGTCGCTGCTCTCGTCTATCTCAATTTCGTCGCCTTCTCTCTGCACCAGGTGCGGCATGTTCTGGCTGTTGGTCCAACGGCTCCATACCTGCTGGCAGATGTTGTCGGTTCGAATAGAGTCTCCCTGCTGTTGGTTGGCAGTTCCGCCGCTGCTGCCACCACTTCCGCTGCTGCTGCTGCTCTCGGAGGACGTGACGATGAAGAGGCAGTCACGGATGGCGAAGCGGTCGACGATGGGAAACAGACGGACAAACAGCTGCTCCGGCTGCAGTTTCCCGACGCCGAGGTCGGCGGCGCTGCAGGCGACGTGGCGCACGCGCTGAGTGTCCTCCTTGCTCATGAAGTAGACCATGGACGTGCTGATGGCGTCGTCGCGCGGCTCGAGGTCGCCCTGCAGCAGAAGGACGTCGGCGGCAAAGTCGAACAGGCAGCCGGGCCCGCCAGGCCGCCGCAACGCGTCCGGATCGGCCAGGCTGTGGGGCACGCGCCAGTCAAAAGCGTGGACGTAGTGGCCCCGGGCCACGCTGTAGGCCTCTCGGTTAACGCGGTACAGCGTGGGCAATGCCGGCGATGACTGCTTCGGGGGCGGTTGGCACTCATATATGGGGTCGGCGGTCCGGCACGTGACCGTGATCACGCGCCCGCGCCGCAGCACCGCCTCCCACACCTGCATGCGGATCTCAGTTGGCAGTTGCGGGAACAGAAGGAAAGACCTCGGCGTCCTATCCGGCTGCGACTGCAGCTGCGGCGCCTCCTGCTCGGCCACGTCAAATTCGAGCCAGAACCGCCGCAGAGCCGGGGCGTCGCGCATGCTGTACACGGCATCCCCGTATCTGGGCCCATTGTGGACGGCCGACCCGGTAGCGGGCTCGCCGGCAGGACTTTCGGCACCGTGGGCCGTATCAGCTGCTGCCGCGGGCGTGGCAATCCTATGTCCACCTGGTGCGTTTAGCCCGTGGGCTGTGCTGCGAACGGCCTGGCCATACAAGCCGATGCCCGGCTCTTCATCGCTGCTGCGGGGGCCCAGAGCTGCCAGTGAGGCCAGGATTGGATCCGTAATCGGAAGGGTGACGGCCATATGTTGTTGTCCCTGCTGGGAGTTCTCGTGTGCGCGTGAGTCCCCAGTGGCAAGATGATGATACAGTACAAGGCGGGAAATTCGTTCTCTGGCACTAACAAGATACAGTCCGTAAGTGGATGGGAGCTATGGGCCCAACAAGAGGCGCCTCCACTGGCCCCTCTCGCTAAGGTCTTCTGTTTCGTTAGCTCCTTTAGCGCCTGAACGCGCTGTCAATTCCTTAGCACCTGCTCACGGCCATCTTCGGTTTCAGCCTTTATATAACCTAGTCTCTCTCTCTACTTCGCTGCTCACTGTTTTCAACAGCAGCGATTGTCTGCACCGGAAAAATTAGTTTATTAGTGCTCGTTCTTATTCTCCTCTTTCCAATATCTCTTATTCTGCATGCTGTACCACTAACGCACAGGTCAACACTCCCTGTTACCTTCCTCGCCCTTCCACCTCTTTGTCAGGCCCCCTGCATCAGCTCCTCCTCCTCGCTGCTGGGCCTTCAAGAACTGCTCTTCGAGACACCATCGAGACGACATCGCCAGGCATATGCCGTACGTGACATGTCCGCCCTAGGCCTCGTCCCCCCTGCCCTGCTGGTCTCAGCACGATGTCGACATTGCCGAGGAAGATAGTCACTACAACGCTGTACATGTGGCCAGACTTTCCATTTGTCTTCTCTCCTTCGTAAGAGACAAAGGTACAGACCAGAGCAATAAGCGGCATAGTCAACACAAACTTCTGGACGTGTTGTTGTTTACACGGTCGCCATGATTGTTGGCACCAGCGTGCCGCTCAAGAGCAACACCACGACCATCAGTTACACAACTGTGGCAACATGGCGTGGGAATAATCCGATCGCGCACAGCGATCTTCGTAGCCACATACACACGCCGGCCATGGTCATCATGCCGATGTCCGCCGCTGTCCGCCGCTGTCCGCCCGCTCCACCAGCGCCCAGCCGAGAGCCCTTAAACTACTGACTCGACTACCGAGCCTAGCACGACCGGCACAGTCGTCTTGCACGGTCAGGCGTGTTGAGAAAAAACATTGGGAGATAACCCGCTCACTTTTGTGTGTGGACTGTGTGCCAGAGCTAGGACAACGCCAGGCTGCACCGACCTCCGAGTCCTGGCGTGCAGTAGGGAACGTCCCTTCTCTTGCACATATGAGTTTTCCCTGGCTGTGAGCACTGCTGCCATGCTCGATGACCCCTTTACATGCTCGAGCCACGGGACGTATGAGAAGGGCCGGTAAAGCTCGGCCTTAGATGTGACGGAGCACAGAGACACAAATCTCGCAGTTCTTCTTTTTATCTTCGCCTAAGACAGAATTATGGACGTAGATTTTTGCAGTCCTCGGCTGGACAGACACCTGCCGTCCGTGAGCCCATCACCTTGGGGTGTCAAGCATCAGAAAACACAATATAAAAATGTTGGCAGTCACAGCTTCAGGCCGGGAAGTGATCCAAAGTTCAAAGGCTGAAGTTGT
Organism: Leptographium procerum; assembly: GCA_000806385.1. NCBI lineage: Eukaryota > Fungi > Ascomycota > Sordariomycetes > Ophiostomatales > Ophiostomataceae > Leptographium > Leptographium procerum. Next base: position 7,775 of record JRUC01000799.1, on the reverse strand, counting down.
GAGGCCGAAAGCCTGAAGCTCAAGCTCAAGCATTTTGCTTGCCCAGCCATGGTCTTGGCTCGTCCACAACGGCGATTTTCTCAAGTAGACGTTGTCGGTGCCTTTCCACAAATTCAGATGACGGGTCCCTCTGGATGTGGGACAGAAAGAAAAACAGGGACAGGGATAGTAGTTGCTGAAGAATGATAAGACTATCCCTGCCATTCTGCGAGTACCGCTTGCACCATGTCCTGTCTATAGTACGACTCCGCGTCATCCCACATGCCGCATTTAGAACACTTGGAAATGGATCGATGCAAATTCCAGTTCCATTTGCCTTGCAGACCATATCGAATAAATGCAGATGTGCTATTTTAGCTTATCTACGGTGCTTGCCACTCCCATCTCGGGCGGCCGGAGCAAGTGTGGAGTGGCCGCCACTAGTCCAGTCTTAGGGCGATGCGCATCCTTTGTGTTGTGCCATGGAGGTTATGCCAAGTGTGTCTGGTCACCCTGCTTGTATCTTTGTGATTTATCTGTGTGCCATGCTGCCCTGATGCTTTGTCCCGCACCTGTTGTACAGCCCGCCGTTCAGCCGTGGCAGAATGATAAGATACGTGTGCATTTTGGTCTACCCTGGCAAATCAGAGCAGCATGGTAGTTGTAATTATAAGCCAACGAGCAGCTTTCACATGCTTTTTAGGTTGGGGGACCAGGGGGTCTATTGGTGCCTTTCCTTAATTCGCCTAACTCACCCCTCTTTCCCCCGCCGAAAGTTGGGGGTTTTTGAGGGGAGGCTACATAATATGGAGATTCTGCGGAGCCGACTGCAGGACCAGGGAGTGCGATGGAACATGTCAACGGGGTGCTTGGCATGAGGGTATATCTAGGTAAGTAATATTCGTGTGATTGATACGCACATACACAACACAAACTGCTTGCGCATGTGCTAGATGCAAAAAGCATCCATACGAAGCATCCATACGAGCAGGCACTTGCGAAAGCCCCGTAGATGCCAATTGTAGCTTTACCTTGCGCGCAATTTGAGGACGCCAAAATTCTATTGGCTTATGGTCGTCCGAATGGGCCATATATGCGGGAGGATATGGCAAAGGCGAGGGGGACAGCGACGAATTTACCGACTACCAGGAGCGGAACCGAAGATTCCGCTGGTGGTCGCGAACAGGCTGAGAGCCGCAGTATTATACCGTGCTTTATATCTGCGTGCGGAAAAGACGAAAATTAAAACGTGGACACGTTCGTCGAGGCTATTGAACGAAGTCAGAAAACGAGGAAAGTCTGGAAATGGGCGACGCCTTGATGAGCTAATCCGCTGTACATACTAATAATATGTACAAGCACGTGTAAAGCGTCCGACCGTCCGTGGTTAGCGTGCCGGTCCCGCTCGCCCGTCGAGGCAGTTATGGTTTGGCTCTTGCCTTCGCTCTTGCCGCCTCGCTTGCTTTTCTGACCAGGTGATCAGGCGCGCGCAAATCACGTTACCGGTTCTCGCTGTCGCCTTCCTCATATTTGCAGTCTGGTTTTATTTGCTGCTCTGGTCTCAGGCATCTCATCTTTCCGCATGGCCTCCCTAGTTTCTGCATAGTTTTTCAAACTCATTCCAGTATACCCGTAAATACACATCACCATCTTCCCAATACAGCGGCACGTCGACGTCAGGGCGCAGGTTCTGCTGGCGATCACCCTGCAACGGCCAAGCGGCGGCTCAGAAGAGAAGAGACAGGGCCGAAAAGCGACAAATCAAGAGCCAGACAAACAAACAATCGGATCCGTTCGAATACCCCTACTATTTGCCTCGTGCACTCCACTGTGGGGCCCCCATAGTTGCGGGCTCACTCCATTCTCACCTCGCCGTTTTCCTTACTGCCGCGTGCCCAATTTATTCTTCCAAATATCCTCTCGTCCGAGCGACACCACCACGCCAACCATCCCAGTGCTGACGAGACCAGAAACGGGTGCCATACGCCCCTCCCCCCCGGTTGCGTTCAGGAGCCTGTCAAAGGACGCACTCGGCCAGAGCGCGAGAGTCAGCGTGAGCGAGCGAGCGAGGAGCGAGTGGGCGAGTAGGCGAGCACACGATCTTGCCGCTGTTGCGTGATCCTCGGCTCTCTCTCTCTGTGTCTGTCTGTCTGTCTGTCTGTCTCTCCCTTGGAAGGCTTTCCGGGTGCTGAGTTCCGTGCTCCCTCTTTGAGCAGGCCGCCCCGTGCGTTTCTCTGGGCACACAGGAAGCGGGAAGAACAAGCATCATCAGCTTTTCCTGTCCGTCATCGCTGCTCCTCCAGGTCCGCTTCTCCGACATCCCGGTCAAGAACTGCCCACTGGTCCTGCTTTGGCCTAGCGCCACCTCTCACCACCTCTCGCAGGTCTCTTGTCAGGGCCTGGCAAGGCAGCCTTATCGCATCGAGGCCCAGGCTCGTTTTCTCTTTTCTCTTTTCTTCTCCTTCGAGCCTGCACGCACTGTGTAAGTTTGGCTAGTTGCATTCGTTACGATTCGTTCGAGCACCGCCGGCCGCTTGCGATCCCGCCTCCTGTTCCTGCTGCTTTTTCAAACTCGTCTAGGCTGCCTTTGGCTTCCTGCAACCTAGAATCCCCGTACTCCTTTGCTCCATGCTCCATGCTCCTTCTCCTTTCTCCCCTTGCCCCATTTGCCACACTGCCTGACATGAGAGGACTGGTTTTCCTGTCCCATAGCCTGACTCTCTGGCTTGTATCTGTCTAGTCTTCTTCCGCTGACGCGCAGCCAGCCATACTTATATGATCCGCAATCAAAAGAGTTGCCGTGATCAGCCCCCTACCTCCCCTACCTTTTCTGTACGAGTATTCTGATTACTCGCTTTCCTGTTTCCTTCTCCACACTACCACACACGCTTCTCTCTTTCTCGCTCCTATATCGCCGTTACAACGTGGCCAGCGCCAGATTAGTCGCCCCCCCTTGAACAGCCAGCATCACGTTGTTGCGACTCTTTTACCATACCAGGTATGCAAGCTTTCCTCTTTTGCTCCTTTGTCTGCTTGAATAGACGCCCAGATTTCTCGGCAAGAAAAAAAACAGAAGGAAAAAAAAAGAATTCGACCCGCTTGTCGGCCCTGCGGAATCGGAGGTTTCATAGACCTGTCTAGCACCCTCCACATGCACGTGGGGACAGTCACCAACAAGGCTCTTTGCATGGAAGGTGACTGCGAATAGCGATATGGTATTTGGTCATATAGCCAACTATGGGCCAGAGAGTGCTGGGCTAGTTGCTTTTTCTGAGCCTGCAACGCACCGACTGCGGCGTTCTCTGCTTGGAATGCTGGGCTTGTAGCAGGCGGAAAGGGGAAAGGAAAGAAGGAGGGTAGATTCCGAGGATGCAGGGCCTGACCCTTTTTCTTCTGCCTTGCCTATTTTTTCCCTCTTTTGCCGTCTGCTTTCCTTCGGTCTCCCAGTGGAAATCAGGATTTCAAGCACTGTTGACTACTGCTGCCGATTCCTCTCTGTCTCTCAGATAGGTGATTGCAGGCGCTTTCTTCCTTCCTCTACTTGTTTGATAATCCCCGTCCAAGTGTCGGCCGATCTCCGGTTAGCAGAAGGACTAGGTGTCCCTCTGAGCATCTTACACTCAAGCCTGCTCTTACATCAGCAAAGTACGCTACCTCCTCCACACATCCGCATGTCCCACAAATCCTACCCCCACACTCTCGGCTCTCCCACAGACATAGATCAAGACTCCGGTAACCCCGGTCCTTTTCCAGATCGCTGTTCCTTTCCTTTCCCCCTTTATATTGCCGGCTTCTCGGCAGTATCTGTTTTATTTAAGCCTTATACCTCCCCTTACACCTCCCCTTATACATCTCCCTCGAGGCCAACCCCAAGTGTGATGCCATCCTTCTGCCTTCAAGACTGTCACTACTTCTACCGCACAGCTTTGCGCGGCCTGAACGTTGCAACAAACGTCTCGCCTCTGTACGCGTGAGTCTCACGACAAACCGCTAACATGTCGACCCAAGTCCGTACCTTTACGGTCCCCAAGCCTCTGGGCGAGTCGCTCTCTGGTGCAGACCCGCAGCCACCCTACATTCCCAGATCTGTCCCTGCGTACCCGGACATTCCTCGCTATAGCACAGGAGGAGGAGGAGGCACCCGTCCTCGGATCAAGCCGAGCTCAATGGCCGCCAACCACAACGACCTGGCCGTCGGCACCGGCGGTATCACGTTTGCCCACCAGGACAAGCTGCCGAAGCTGCCAATTCCGGAGCTGGAAAGCACCCTGCAGAAATATCTGTCCGTCCTGCGCCCGCTGCAGACGACGCGCGAACATGCAGAGACTCGGCTCGCCGTGGAAGATTTTCTCAAGCAGGACGGGCCCGAGCTGCAGGAGAAGTTGAAGACATATGCAGAAGCCCGCACTAGCTACATCGAGCAATTCTGTATGTGCTTCTGACGCCCCTTTTTCTCTCAGTCTTTTTTTTCCCTTTTCAAAGTTTGCTCTTCTCTTGACACCGCTGACCGTTTCTAGGGTACGATTCATACCTGAACTATGATAACCCAGTTGTGCTGAACCTCAACCCTTTTTTCCTGCTGGAAGATGACCCGACACCGGCACGCAACAACCAAGTGAACAGGGCGGCATCACTCATCGTGTCGTCGCTCACGTTTGTCCGCGCAGTGCGGAAAGAAGAGCTGCCGCCCGACACCATCCGCGGAACTCCCCTGGATATGTACCAGTACTCGCGGCTGTTTGGCACGGCCCGCGTGCCCACAGACAACGGGTGCCAGATCGAGCAAGATCCCGAGTCCAAGCACATTGTGGTGATGTGCCACGGCCAGTTCTATTGGTTTGACGTTCTCGATAGCAACTCGGACCTGATCATGACGGAGAGGGACGTTGCCCTGAACCTGCAAACGATCATTGACGACGCCACGCAGACGCCCATCCAGGAGGCTGCCAAGGGCGCGCTTGGCGTGCTCAGCACGGAGAACCGCAAGGTGTGGTCGGGGCTGCGCGATGTGCTGACGCGGGAGGAGGGATCGAACAACGCGGACTGCCTGAGCATTGTGGACTCGGCGCTGTTTGTTGTGTGCCTGGACTACACCGAGCCGGCGACCTCGGCGGCAGTGTGCCAGAACATGCTGTGCGGGACGAGCGACATCGAGAAGGGGGTGCAGATTGGCACATGCACGAACCGGTGGTACGACAAGCTGCAGATCATTGTGTGCAAGAACGGCAGCGCAGGCATCAACTTTGAGCACACGGGAGTGGATGGCCACACGGTGCTGCGGTTCGCCAGCGACGTGTACACGGACACGATCCTGCGGTTTGCAAGGTCGATCAACGGACAGGCGCCGTCACTGTGGAAGTCGACGAGCCCGGACCCGTCGAAGCGCGATCCGGAGAGCTTTGGCGACGTGACGGCGACACCGCACAAGCTCGAGTGGGACATGGTGCCGGAGCTGACGATTGCGGTGCGGTTTGCCGAGTCGCGGCTGGCGGACTTGATTGAGCAGAACGAGTTCCAGTGCCTGGACTTTGGCGCGTACGGCAAGAACTTCATCACCAGCATGGGGTTCTCGCCCGACGCATTTGTGCAGATGGCGTTCCAGGCGGCGTACTACGGGCTGTACGGACGGGTGGAGTGCACGTACGAGCCGGCGATGACCAAGGTGTACCTGCACGGGCGAACGGAGGCGATCCGCAGCGTGACGGAGGAGTCGGTGAACTTTGTGCAGACGTTCTGGGCCGACAACCAGGCGGAGCTCAAGGTGGAGGCGCTGCGGCGGGCGTGCCAGCGACACACGAACACAACGCGCGACTGCGCCAAGGCCCAGGGCTGCGACCGGCACCTGTATGCGCTGTTCTGCCTGTGGCAGCGGCTGGCGGACGACGAGGTGTTCAGCACGTCGGGGACGGGCTCGAGCAGCGCGGGCTATGCGAGCCCGTTCGGGTCGGACCGGGGCTTCAGCCCGCAGCCTGCGGATGATGGAGGCATGAACGGCAGCGTGAACGACAGCGTCAATGGCAGCGTCAACGGCAGCGTCGTCAACGAGAACGGCACGGCAGCAGCAGCGGCGGCGGCGGCTGGGGTTCGAGGGCGCGGCGACAGCACGGCGTCGCGGCAGAGCGGGCAGCACATGCCGGCGATCTTCCTAGACGGCGGGTGGGACAAGCTAAACACGACGATCCTGTCGACATCCAACTGCGGCAACCCGTCGCTGCGGCAGTTTGGGTTCGGACCCGTCTCGGCGGACGGATTTGGCATTGGATACATAATCAAGGACGACGGGATCAGCATCTGCGTATCGAGCAAGCACCGGCAGACGAAGCGGTTTGTGGACACGCTCGAGAGCTACCTGTTGGAGATGCGGCGGGTGCTGCGCATTACGAGCCGGCGGTCGGGGTCGATATCGTCCAAGCAGATGTCGCGGGCGCGTGAGATCGACAACATGCGGCCGCGGCCGGCGACGAGGGTCAAGTCGCGCGGCCGGCTGATCACTGGCGGCGACGTGATCAAGGGCTTGTCGCGGCTGGGCACCGAGTCTCCGACGACGGACAGCATGGCGATGAGCGAGGACGATGACATGGGCGGATGTGAGTTTCTTTCTTTTTTCTTTCTTTCTTTTTTCTTTCTTTCTTTCATCTTTCCTTTTTTTTCCCCTCCTCTGTCACCACTCTTCACAGCTAGCTAACAATATCAGATGGTTTCTTCGATGCCGGCATGCTGCTTCAGGCACTCAAGGCGCGCAACGAGGGCTTTGACCCAGGCGAGCCGAAACCGTCGGAGCGGGCGTCTCGTCGCCGCGACATTGGCAAGAAGCTGCGTCTCATCGACTACTAGGGTGCAAGGGAAAGAGAAAGGGTTGTGAGTCGTAAGCCGTGAGCCGTGACTCCATTTTCGATACTGTCTGCATGATAGCTCTATTTTTTTTCGGTTATTGTCTTTATGTCCTACACGAGCGATTGATGCAAAGGCACTTAAAGCGAGCGGAAACGGAACGGTGGATCTAGGCGGAGCATTGGAAATGCATCTTTTGGAAAATGCCTGTTTCTTCTTTTGTTTATTTTAGACAATGCGGACAGTATGTATGTCGTATCAGAGTGTGGAAACTATGAGTTTGAGTACGTAAGTAAAGTTGTCGCCCTGCCTTTGACATACGAAGTGACGAGTACGAGCGCCCGTATTCGAGCTCACGTGCCCCGCACCATTTAGATAACGTGAGCACGCGTTGCCCGATTTCGCGTCTAGCCGCCACTGTCACTAAATTGCTGGTACTCGTTTACTCATAAATATTGACCTACGGCAACAAACTCGGGTCCACGGGTTCAGGCTACATCGCGCTGGCAGAGCAGCACAAAAGAAGATCGATCTTCCCCCCTCGCCGCCTTCGCCGCCTTCGCCGCCTTCGCCGCCCTCTCATGAGCGACCTGCATGCTCTGCTGCCCTCCTTCCCCTCCGGCCGCTATGCAGCGCTGATCGGGGGCCTGGAGACGCACCGCATCGGCCTCAGCGAGGTGCTGACGCTGGACGCGGCGGAGATTGGGCGGCGCACGCGGCTACCGCTGTTGGACCTTCAGCTGTTTGCCAAGGAGGTGCGGGAGCGTCTGGTGGAGGACGGGCTGCGACGGGGGGGGCGGTCTGAACGGTCGCTTGCGCCTCGGCCGTCTGAGCCGTCTGAGCCGTCTGAGCCATCTGAGCCATCTGAGCCATCTGAGCCATCTGAGCCATCTGAGCCATCTGAGCCATCTGAGCCATCTGAGCCTTCTCACTCTTCTCGGCCATCTGAGCCTCAGCCTCCTCAG
>JRUC01000079.1:0-46207 GCA_000806385.1 Leptographium procerum | reverse complement strand
GTCTTTCAGACCGCTGACCTCTTTATTTTCATAGTTCCTCGAGATCGCCATGGATATTGATCCCCAGGAGAAGATGATCACCAAGGACCGCATCGAGAAGTACATCCTGCGCAAGGCGTTTGACACCTCTGATGAGCCCGGTGCCCAGCCTTACCTGCCGGACAAGATTCTTTGGCGCCAGAAGGAGCAGTTCTCGGACGGTGTCGGATACGGGTGGATCGACGCGCTCAAGGATAACGCCGAGATCCACGTCACCGACGAGATGATGAAGAACCCCAAGCCCGAGTGGGGCGACGACATTCCGGACTCCAAGGAGGCCTACTGGTACCGCCTCATGTTCGATGAGCACTTCCCGCAGTCGTGCGCTTCCACCGTCATGCGGTGGACGCCAACGTGGTCGAAGCAGACAGACCCCAGCGGACGGTAAGCTCAATGAATCCAGTCCCATTATTGAGTGGCCCAATATTCTCGATAGCTAACATTGGACAGTGCCATTTCCATCCACAACGCCAAGTACGATGAATAGGCCACCAGCCTCCTTTTTCTCCTGGGGAGTAATTTGGTTAGGCATTGCCTCCGTCCTTGCCGTCTTCGATAGACAGCGGCCTTCTTTTAGGGCTAGATTTCCCTCGGTATATTTATAAATGTTATTTCAACTTAGGGGTGTGAAGAAAATAGAATAAGATTTGGACGCGGATTGTAGCTACGGGTACGCAGCAAACGGTGATCTGAAACGTGCTGCTGGCCGAGATGCAGGCAAGACGGAGAGTCGGGTTTTTCCTGTAAGATTACCTGTTCCTGGTAAACAGTCGCAGATGCGACTCGGGGTGTCACGTGAAAATATGAAAGGCTAGTTCCCAACAACTCATTTTGTTACCCTTTTTTTTTTTACCGTCCAGTACCGCCTGGCCGTTTTGCGAGCTTCGTGGTTTGCAAGGGGTGACCATTTCTTCTTTTGCGCCCGGTTTAAGCCGACCGTCTCCCCACTAAAACTCTCAGCCAAAAACCCTCCTCACGGTCGGACAGGAGGGGGGGGCAGCTGGTGGAACAGAGTAAACGGCCATCCCAAAACGGGAGAATGGCACAAACGGGAGAACGGGTCGCACACAGCTCAACCCCTGGCCGCCCAACTTTTTTTTCTAAATTCCTTTACTCGTAGTTTCCGCAAACTTCCATCGACCTTTCTTTCCTCAAACAATCGCATTCTCCTTTTTGTCACCAATCCGCAATCAATCACGATGTCGGTCCCCAACTTCTCGGACATTGCCAAGGCGGCAAACGACGTGAGCTTCCGCCCGTTGCGTTTTCTCATTTTCTCCCAATTCCTCGGCAGTCGGGGGCTGTTGCGCCCCCTGGACAATTACTATTTTTGGTCCATTGTTTTTTTTTTTTGCGCAATCCACACTCCCAATGGTCGCTAACGGTGCTGCTTTTGCCTATAGCTGCTCAACAAGGACTTCTACCACCTGTCGGCTGGCACCCTCGAGGTTAAGAGCAACACCCCCAACAATGTTGCCTTCAAGGTTTCCGGCAAGAACAGCCACGAGAAGTCGACTTCTGGTGTCGTAAGTCTTACAGAGTCCTCCCAAAGAGCGAAGCAGCGAGTGGGGCGGAGAGGGGGAGGGGTACAGCAAGAGAGCCAGGCAAAAGAGAATGCAAAAGACAGAGAACGTGAATGGCAGTGGTCAAGCCAGATGAGGCAGATGTGACGCCAATGTATCAGGAGTGCGGTCCATCTACATCTTTTGCCGATCTTCCAGCTCCATGTTGTACTCTCCCCTTCCCGGCTCTTCTCGGCAGCTTGGGCTCTTTTAACTACCTCGAATAAAGCTACCCAACTAACAATCTCGCTACAGATAGAAGGAAAATTCGTGGACAAGTCTCTCGGTACGGCTCTTCCTAAGAAAAAGAAAGCACCAGCACAACATGAGCTTCAAAGCAGCCTCAGCACACCCACACCCAGCGGTCACACTTCACACAACGCACCCCATCGCTCCGACTCAGAACAGAAGAGCAGCAGCGAGTGCAGCAGCGAGTCTCGCAAGGCCGACTCACTAACACTCTCATCCATCCCCTCTCCCTCCTCCTCTAAAGCTCCTTCTTCATCCGCTCCTACTCCCCATACTTCTACCTCCCGCCGCCCCCCTCGCTCCACCTCTCACTCTTCTTATGCTTCCTCCTCCTCAACTTATCCACGCGTCACTATATCTCAGATCGGCGGACGGCGCAGCGGCCTGCCAGTGGAGGCATTGGTGCTGTTGTCCCCCCCAGTGTCAACATTGCTAATCCATTATTCGCGCCCAGGCCTGTCCGTGACCCAGACCTGGAACACGGCCAACGCCCTCGAGTCCAGACTGGAGCTGGCTGACTCCCTTGCTAAGGGTCTCAAGGCTGAGGGTATCTTCTCCTTCCTGCCGGCCACCCAGGCCCGCGGCGCCAAGTTCAACCTGCACTTCAAGCAGAGCAGCTTCCACGGCCGCGCTTTCTTTGACCTGCTGAAGGGCCCCACCGCCAACGTCGATGCCGTCATCGGCCACGACGGCTTCCTGGCTGGTGCCAGCGCCGGCTACGACGTCAACAAGGCTGCCGTCACCAACTACAGCGCTGCCGTCGGCTACCTGGCCTCGACATACTCTGCCTCGGTGACCGCCACCGACAACCTGAGCGTCTTCGCTGCTAGCTACCACCACAAGGTCAACAGCCAGGTTGAGGCTGGCGCCAAGGCTATCTGGAACAGCAAGAGCGGCAACACTGTCGGCCTCGAGGTCGCCACCAAGTACCGCCTGGACCCCCTGTCCTTCGTCAAGGCTAAGATCAATGACCGTGGTGTCGCTGCTGTTGCCTACAACGTGCTGCTCCGCGAGGGCGTGACCTTTGGCATTGGCGCTTCGTTCGACACCCAGAAGCTTGACCAGGCCACCCACAAGGTATGTTGCCCTTTGCCTCCCAAAGCTCTCTTACCAAGAGCCACTTAGAACTTCTTGCCTAACAATGTAAAATAGGTCGGCACCAGCTTCTCTTTCCAGGCTTAGACGTATCTCTCACCGATTTCTCTTGGACGGATCGTGTAACGGGAGGCTGAAAGGTAGCTTCACAGCTGGGCTTGGTAACAAGTCGGCTGTACCAACTAGTAGTAGATTGTGGCAATTGACAAAAAGGCAATCGCACGGTCCCTTGTATCGGCACTGAAACTCACTCGATGAGAAGCCAGAACAAAGTAGATATAACCGGCATGAATGAATCATCATAGTCTACGTAGTCGTACAGTCTGATATACAAGGACGAGCAAAACAAAGCGGCACTCTTCACACACCGCCGGAGGTCAAAAACCGCTGCGAAGGGCCGCGCTATCGCTCTTTTGGCTTTGCCGGTTCCTTCCAGTTTCGCTGCCACTCCCCAAACACCAACACTGGGACTACCACACCAGCTGTCAGAACAATGCAGATGCCCAAAAATCCAAACACCATAGACGAGTCTGAGTCAATGGATATTCCTTGCTCTGCCTCGGCAGCAGCTCGCCGGTGTGCCGACCGCTCGTCAAGCCGCCGTTGCGTCCTTTCTGCAGATGCACGATCGAAATGCGGCGTGTTCGGATGCGTGCGAGAACCAAAATCATCGGGGTTGACGTTTCCGGGACTAGTCCCGGTGCCGAAGCCAGGACGGCTGCTGGAGCCGCTGGAGCCGCTGGAGCCGCTGAAGCTGCCATTTCCTTTGGCAGCCCCCCCCGTTCCGGTATTGCGGTAAAAGCTCGGCGGTGGGCCTCGGAATGTACTGCGCCGGCGACTCAGGCCTGATGCAGGGCGACCGCCGGCTGGGCCGGTGCTGTGGTAAGACGAGTTCGGACGGTGGCTGTTAGCGTGGCCGACGGAATGCCGGGATTGCAAGTGGTGCCTGATTACGTCGCGGTCGTAGACGGCGCGTTTTTCGGAATGCCCAAGAATAGCATAGGCCTCGGAGATGCGCATGAATCGGCGAGACGCATGGGGGTCTTTCGGATTGTGGTCAGGATGATGAGCCTTAGAGAGCTTGTAGAAAGACCTGGAATGCGGAAAGGTAGCAATAAGCCGAGTGTGTTAGAAATCTCTCTCTTCTTCTCTCCAAAAGACAAAATTTGACGCCAGAAAGACCACCTTGAGAGACGGTCGGAGGGGGGGTATCGCACTTCTTAATCTCGGCCATCGATGCATTGTGCGGCACATTTAAAGCTTCGTAGTGTGTCTGGCTGGCTGCCGGAGCAGCGCCATCGTCCAGCAGGCGCCGGCCAGAATGAAATGGCCTCGTGGTCGCAAGCGGAAACAATGCCGGTAGAGCGCATCCAGGCAGCCTATGGTGGTTGGAATGAAGGAGCACGTGCGGAGGGAGGATGGAGGGAAGAGACGTGGGGAGGCAGAAGCGTGTCATTCCTCATCTCTGGAGCACTTATCTCTTTGCCCAGGTCGTTTCGAGGCAAAGAGTGGGATAGGACGGGTGAAGTTCCAGCCCGCTGTCGAGAGGCAAAAAGTTTCGGCTCTCGGACTCGCAGAGGATGTGCCGTAAATTGGCGGAACTAATTTCGAGTGATGACATAGCTGTGGCGGCAGCGGTGGCTTGACCAGAGTCCCCGCACTATGACGCTATTTGCTAGGCCGCCCCACGCCCTTAAAGATTGACATTCGACATTTTTTACTTTTTTTTTCAGGGCCTACTAAGGCTTCGTGCCATTTGTATATATTTGATGATTGACAGGGTTCGCCGAAGCAGCTTAGAATAAGACAGACGAAAACACCCCCTACCTACTGTCGTGAAGACTTTACAAAATGGCGGCAAAGGCTCCGACAGCTGAGCTTGAAAAGCTCTCTGGTATGTAATTTTGTTCAGAATCTACATCAGCTGCTGGGTCTTCTAACCCCATTTTCTTTGTCTTGTGCAGTCAGCGGCAGCTCGGGAGCTGCCTCCAAGACGGCAGCAGGCCAAGCGGCGGCCAGCGGTGGCGACGCAGAACACGACAACTCTGACTCCGAGGACGAGGCCGACGAAAACGGCACGAACGGCAACGCCGCGGGTGGTGACGGAGCCGCTGCCACGGCGGCCAAGAAAAAGAAGAAGAACAAGAAGAAGAACAAGAAGAAAAAGGCCAGCGCGGCCACGACACAGTCGGACCCTCCTCGCGTGCTCATGTCGCAGCTGTTTCCCAACAACAGCTATCCCAAAGGCGAAGAGGTGCCGTACCTCAACGAGAATGCGTACCGCACGACCAGCGAAGAGAAGCGACACCTAGACAACCTGCGGCCCGAGTTCCTGTCCGACTACCGGCAAGGCGCGGAGACGCACCGGCAGGTGCGCCAGTGGGCGCAGAAGAACATCAAGCCCGGCCAGTCGCTGACGGAGATCGCCAACAACATCGAGGACAGCGTGCGCGCGCTCGTGGGCCACCAGGGCCTGGAGGAGGGCGACGCCATGGTGGCCGGCATGGGCTTCCCCACGGGCCTCAACATCAACCACATTGCGGCCCACTTCTCGCCCAACCTGGGCAACAAGACCATCCTGCAGCAGGACGACGTCATGAAGGTCGACATTGGCGTGCACGTCAACGGGTACATTGTCGACAGCGCGTTCACCATCGCCTTTGAGCCCAAGTACGACAACCTGCTCGAGGCCGTGCGCGAAGCCACCAACACGGGCATCCGCGAGGCCGGCATCGACGTCCGCCTGGGCGAGATCGGCGCCGCCATCCAGGAGACGATGGAGTCGTACGAGATCGAGCTCGACGGCACCACGTACCCGATCAAGGCCATCCGCAACCTCAACGGCCACACTATCGAGCGCCACACCATCCACGGCGGCAAGAGCGTGCCCATCGTCAAGTCCGCCGACACGACCAAGATGGAGGAGGGCGAGGTCTACGCCATCGAGACCTTTGGCAGCACGGGCAACGGCTATGTGCGCGATGAGGGCGAGGTGTCGCACTACGCCAAGCGCACCGATGCGCCCAACGTGGCACTGCGCCTGTCGTCGGCCAAGACCGTGCTCAACGTTATCAACAAGAACTTTGGAACGCTCCCATTCTGCCGCCGGTACATTGACCGTCTAGGTCATGACAAGTACCTCCTTGGAGTAGGTCAAGCCTTAGCCATAAAGGCTCCCTCTTGCTCTTGTTCTCCTCTTGCTAGCTGTTGTGCTGTGCTGACATGTCCTAAGTTGAATAACCTCGTATCCAGCGGCATTGTCGAAGCATACCCCCCCTTGGTTGACAAGAAGGGTTCATACACTGCCCAGTTCGAACACGTAAGTTCTGTAGAGCCTTGTTTGTTGACTTATCCCGTTCCCACGGCTCACACTAGTTCAGACCATACTTCTGCGACCGACCGTGAAAGAGGTCATCAGCCGTGGCGACGACTTCTAGGCATACCCACCAATCCAGGACGTAGGGCTAGTCTTGCTTTGCCAATACAGCACCCAAAATCCGAAACCACACTCCAGCAGGCTTCTGCCGCGAGAGTTATACGCCCGCCGCTTATAGGGCCCGGTCACACTTATATCCGTGACGACTGAATAGAAAAGCAGTCTATGAAGGCTACCGAAAAGAGAGAGTGGCTCACATCTGGCAGGATAATGCTTTTTTGAGCTGTAAATAAAAGTAAAAAAGAAACGTATGTGAAAAGTTGTCTACTGTCTTGATTTCGAGGCTTGTCAGAAAACATGAACCATGCTAGACGCCCCAGGCTGCCTCCTTTGCTTTGCGAAGCTTCTGGACCATTCCGGAGTTAGGATCCCGCTGCGCCGGAAACATGAGCACAGAGATCGGCGCCAGAGCCCCGGCCCTTCGGCGTTGTGGAAGACCCGCTAGTAGCCCCCAGGCCAATAGAATGATGTTCCCCCCGCTCCCCATGCTGCTCCGAAGATTTTTCATGCTTTTCAGCACTAAGCCCAATGCGGAACAGTTTTGACCAATAGCCGCAGCGCCGTTGTCGCGCACGAGACCTTTCCGCCACAGGCCTTTCCGATAAGATTTCGCGCATCTTCGAAATCAGAAGCGAAAAATAGCGAGGTTGAAATATATATTTCTGGGTACCACATTTCCGAGCCGAAGGCTTCCTCTCTATTACTCACCCTTCCCAATGTCATCCTTCCTGTAAGGCATTTCCTTCTCTCTCTTTCTCTTGTCTTTGTTTTCCTCCGAGCCTTAATTAGACGAGCAATGCCACTTTCTTTAATCGAGCACCAAAGAATTTGAGAAATCCCGGACCTTTTCTTCTTTTACCGACATTTTCGCTCGAGTCGTTCACCCGACGGCTTTCTGGTTCACGCCTTTCCCAGCCCGACTCATCAGCTCAACTCGGCTCACTTCCCCAGTACCCACCTCTTCGGAACGAATTGGAAGCACAACACAAACAGATATCGCCCTTTATAAGGCCTAATAAAGCTACATCAGCATAAGAGAGGGAACATAAAATACACACATTCCGAAAGGAATCAGCAGCAGATCCAAGATGAAGGTCTTCTCTAACTCTGTCACGTTCGATTACTCCTGGGAGGAGGTATCTACCGCAAACTGGCGCAAGTACTGCCCATGGAACGACAAGTCGACACACGTGATTGCCGTCGACACCCTCTCCCGCTCCGTCGACCCTGATACGGGCGTTCTCCGCACCGAGCGTCTCATCACGTGCCGACAGAGTGTACCAGACTGGTTCAAGTCGCTGCTAGGCTCTGTTGTCTGCAACGGCGGCGAGAGCCATGTCTTCGAGACGTCATACGTTGACGCAAATGCCCGCACCGTGACCATGGTCAGCCAGAACGTTACCTGGTCCAATCTCCTGAGCGTCCAAGAGACGGTTGTCTACCGCCCGGCCGAGCATGCAGATAACACTACCGGCGCGCCCGCCTGCCACCGCACGCAGTTCGTCCAGGACGCCAAGATCACCGCCCTGTGCGGCGGCTGGCAGCGCATCCGGAACGCCATCGAGGACAGCCTGGTGACTCGCTTCCACGACAACGCCGTCAAGGGCCGCGAAGGCTTCGAGGCCGTCCTAGCCATGAGCCGGCGCGTGTTCGCCGAGGAGAAGGAGCGCGAAAAGATGTTGGCTTCGGCTACTGCTGCCGCCGTGGCCGCTGCGGGCAATCCGTTCCATCTAAGCGAGAAGATCAGTGCCGCCAGCAGTGGCAACGTGGTGCAGAGGATCGCCCAGTAACCTATCAGCCCACCATCACCTCTTCCTTCCCTCACGATATACGGCCTTTATTTCCGAGACGATCCTATTTATGTTATGGGCATGATGAGTAGCGAATGGCATGGCTTCTTTTTTACTTCTTTCGATTTTTCCGGAAAAGCCTGAAATTGCATTGCTTGGGGGAGAAATCCCCGGTTTGGAGCTTTTGTTTACGGCGTCTGGGTGGGATATACTTTTGTTATAGAGGCGTTTTTGGCCGGTACACCCCTCTTTGTGATGAAAAAAGCTTTTGTTTTATTTCTTCGGCTGAGGTGGCAGCAGTTCTCTTCTTTCTGCACGTCGGGTTGTCTGTTACATACAGCACGACTGGCAGCGTTCATGAAGGGAAACAGTAGACATGGGACATAGAAAGGTTAGCTCTTCGATGTTCTTAGACAGTGCCTATGGCAATACAGATAAATAATGCCATATTCACTCCCACTTGATTTTTACATTGGAAGCAAGCTCTGTGCCTCGCCACAAATGTACCAGAACAGCACATCATCTTCCTCATCGTCGTGGCATATTTTGTTTATGGCAAGGCCACATTGCGGCCAGGCATTGCTAGCCCTACGGCTCTTGTATCTGCGTCCTAACATACTCTATACAGTGCCATCCACATATATTCAAATGAAGTTGAACTTTGAGTTGAAAGTTTTAGAAGAGTCAGTCCAAAGATGTCGTTTCAACTCCCGCCTCCGTTTTCTCTCAACCGCGGTCTGCTTGTTAGTTTGGCAGTGCTAGTAGAGCAAACGTGCCACCCATGACGGGGCGTGCCATAAACGACGGTCCATCAAGGGGGAAATTTCCCGTTATAGCATCGTATAGGTCCGTCAACGGGCGGTTCGACTGCGTCGTTTCTACAAAGTGTCTCAGTCGTTCCATAATTAATGCCTGTGTGTTCGGCTCTGCTATGGCCGCTGCGAAGACTTCCCAGTCTGCCTTGGCCCATGCATGCCGCGTGTCCAGGGGCAGGCCAAAGTCCAGCATGATGGTTTGGTAGAAGTCGCTTTGCATGTTGTAGATGGACTGCGGTACCAAGTTGAGCCCAAGAAGGCTATCTGCATAGAGATTGTACAGCAATCCGTGCGTATCATTTTGGCCATACGCCAGTGTAGTGTGTGGAGGGCTCGCATCCGCAGCGATACCATAGCTGGCCCACTTTGCGATGTACATCTCAGCTGTTTCCCGGTATGTCGTGATATACGAAGAAGCTACGACAAGGCCGCTTAAATTTGCAATTTCGGACATGGCACCGATTCCAATGATGCCCTTTAGTGCTAGATTAGTTTGGTTGCTCATCGTGCCAGCAAAATCATCGGTCGACAGCTGGTTATCCGGAATCAGCGAGTCATTGACAAGGAACTGCGCCCACTGGTTGAGCAGCGGCCAATGTGTTGCCAAATATGCATTATCGCCGGAACGCTGGGCATAGGCCAGCGTCATGATGATCATATTTCCACACTCCTCGACTGGCATGGCCTCATCATTACCGGTCAAGTAACCAAGGGCATTTGGGAAGACTCCCAAATCGTGAATCGACCAGAGGTTCGGATAGTGGCCGCTCTCTTGATTCTCGAACAGTGGGTCTAAGAGAAGCTTCAAAAGGGTTGAGTTCAAATACAAAAGAATGGGATGTGCCGGGAATATGACGTCGACAGTCGAGCAGTCGCCGTCGGAGCTGATTTCTTTCAGGAACACATAGTCTTGGTTAGACCCGTGTGCCACTTGCAGGCCTCCGAAAGCCTGTCGAACAGCCAACGTCGTCAAAGCGGCATAGTCGTTGCCACCCACTTTCTCGGCATCACTCTGGATCCGGGCATCAAGACTTGCAGATTCCTCCACAGCAGTGCCCCAATCCTGATAGAAAGCTACCAGAACATCTTGAGCAGACTCGTATTGAGTCCTCCAGAGTGCAGCGAGAGCCTCAGCAGAAGCAGCAGAACCCAGGAAGTTTACTACTTGCTCTTGAGCAACACCAATAATAAACAAAACATCTTTCTCGGATACCTGTGAAGAGCCCAAATCCCGAGAAAAGGCAAACACGGGCCTGGGTTAAACATGTTAGTAATCATTGTATAACAGGAGTTGGCATGAAAAAAGCACACACCGAGAATCGCCAATAGCTCTGTAGTTGGTATCCTCCGTGTTGTCTAAGGCTCCATTTTTGATAAACTGGGCTCTGGTCACATTGTCCGGGCCTCCAGTCCGGTAAGTCAACTGTGTAATTTCGGTACAATGTCATTTTGGGGTGGACAAAGAAAAGGCAAGGGCCAAAGGAGGCAAGCTTACCCCTGAATCACTTCCCATGCCGAAGAGCCAAGTTCCCCATTGTGCCATATCTGATTCCTCTGAAAATACAGCTTGCTCAGCAAGAGAGAACTCATGGTACGCAACACCATTGTTGTCATTATAGTCCCAGTCGATCGTTTGATTTGAATCGGAGCTTGCCCATTCTAATATCATGCAGTTTAGTATCAATGAGGGTATATTGAGCAGGTCGACAATCTTTTACCTCCAGAGACATCTGAATATACTTGAGTACTGTGAGGATTCCCGTCGATAGATGCGACGGAAAGATGCAAGTATGAAAATTGCATCGACTGGCAGAGAAGGTCGTCCGGATACACCGGGGAAAGGAACGTAGCCGTCAGAGAAACTTTTCCAGCCACATTGAACTCAAACACGCTCTTTGTGGAGGTATAGTTAAAAGATGTTTGCGTTGCAGTCGGTGGCCCTTGGGCACCTCCCATCCAGGTGTAAGTGGCGCCGTCTACTCGGACGAATCCTTGCCAGCTAGTTATCTCGTTTCTGAGCCCTTATGTTAGTGCTAATAGAGAGAGAGAGGGGGAGCAAATGTCAATAGTATCTAGCTTACGCCCAGAAGCGAGGCCAGGAGCCAGCTAAATATCCACCGGAGTCTCCATTCAGCCACGTGCTGAGGTAGGGAGACCGTACAGCAAGAGGAACTGCTGGTGGTTTGAGTGGCGAGAATGTTGAATTAGCAGAAGTTTTAAGAGTCGAAAACAAGACCACTAGGCCAACCGCCAGACGTTTCCCGAGATGCATGATTCAATAAAGTTTGATAGCAGAGGAATTGTGGGACTAGAGCCGGGTCAATGGGCTATCTCAAAGAAGCTTTGCTAGCCAGTGATGTGAGAAAAGGGCTGTTTCAAAAAGATTTCATGAAACGGCGAAGCCCAGCTACTTTAATATGGCTAGGTTGATTTAGGGAGCCAAAACTACGCGAGGGGTAGAGAGAGGAGAGCTACTTTGTGTAAGGAGATCGACGGCGAAAGGTGCTCGGCTTACTCTACTCATGTAAAGAGGAGGAAGGTGCATAGCGATTTCAAGAGCGGATCGGGAAGGAGCAGCGTGGGAGAGAAAACATGGCCAATGGGAGAGGACACAGCCCGTCCATACGTACATTTATGTACATTGCCGTGTCGTTGGGCCTGATTTATGTAGCGGGCTGTCCTTTGATGCAGAGATCACACTGTGGAAAGCCTCGAAGAGAAGTGCTCAATTAGTACGAGCGTGATTGTGTCATTGTGCCGGTATTTTTGGAGGGTCAGGATAATAAAAATAAAATAAAAAACCTTGGAGGCCGCGTCGGGCCGGAGCAGAAGGACTGATATGCATCGAGGGAAGTGGAACAGTCGGACTTCACGACTATGTTGCAGAAATGCCGTCACGCGAACTTTTTGCATCTTTTCTACTCGTCGAAGACGGTGCATGTGTGAAACGAAGAGAGAGCGGTGAGAATGGAGATGCATCCGGATAGAAGCACAACAGTCTTGCTTTTCTAAACGGCAGGTCTCGGCCTTTCACGTGTTCCACTGCAAACGTATTGCTTGCTCAATGCAATGGCAGATGAGAAAGAAAGTCGAGTCTTCTACATAGTATGCATGACGGCACGCCGCATTTCATCCTTGGGGCGTGGTCTTGGCGGTGTGTGCCGATTCGGGATGACAAGTGTTTAATCCGGACACCCGCACCACTGCAGACGGGACGCAAGCCATTCCAAAGGAGGCGTGAGGATTAAAAGAGGGAGACGGCAGGCCAAGTGATAGTGAGCTGTTTCTTTAGCATGCGGCGTCAAGACTCACTTCTTGGCACCATGCCTTTGTCCAGATCCGCCATCACAAATGCCAGGGAGCCAGATTATGAGATTGGGTTTAGGTTGGGTTTCGTTCATTTGTGCACATATGTATCTTGTGGTGCATGTGGTAGTGCTTGTCTGTGAGAGATATCCCGGACACCTGGGAAAGAAACGTCTCACTCGATAACTGTATTTATTTTACTTCAAATGTAATGTAAACAAACACTTTGCCCTCCATGACTATCGTCGCTGTGTTTCACTCTAGATCCTAGCCGGCTTACTCGTAGCCTCCCCAGAAAAGCCCACAGATCCCACAGATCTGTGGACGGATCTGGATGGTCGTCTTCACGGTTAACGCACACGACAGGGATGTAGTACTCGCAACTCGTATGGTGAGAACTGAATTAGGTCACCCCATTTCGAAGACAGCCATTCTCCTTTCCTTGCATTGGTACCGTGCAAGGGACGCGTGGTTCGAAGGTGCCAAGTCGGAGGAGAGCTAATATTCGGAGGCGGCTGACAATCAAATGTGCTCACAATTTGGAGGTATCGCACTTGAAGAATGCACGGGAACAAGTCGTGAGTAATCCGGGTTGGCAGTCTTACCGAGGTGGAAAGTGAGAGACACTGCGAAGATGCGGCCGTGCGCACGGAAAACATGCCGGTCAGCCTTCAACTCCCAACATGTGTGGGGTGATCTGAGATGCAGCTTAGCCAAGCCTTTTTCCATGCAAGGGACGCTTTCAAAAAGCTCTCCATCGCTTATGTTTGCTGGTTTTTCGCTCAAGACAATGAAGCTATCGTATCCCTAGATACAATCTCAGACACATATCATCGCCCATTCCTGACGTGATCTAAACCTTATGCTAGGCGAGCCCAACTGTCCGGCCAATTCCAAGACAGATGACATAGCAAGACACTTCACACAGCTCGCCGAACCTTCGATTTAGAGCCATTACATTCAATTTTGAATTACCAAATAGAAAAAAGTGTGGTTCCCGAGCGTAACCGAAGCCATCTTCGGTTGGAAAACGAGCGTTTCTTCATCAAGTGTGATAAAAAGTAGATGCGCCTCTTCGAGGCCAACATATAGCAACACCGGGAGCAAAATTTTTGAAGGGGCAATGGGGAAACAAGTCCTTGTAGTTTCGAGTCCGGATTTGCCAAGAATAATAATCGAACCAGTCGTAAATGCGTATAGGATAATGACGGTCTACAATATCAAAAGTAGTTTTTTCCCTCCAAAAAGCAACATAACTCCCCGCAGAACGCCACATATGTGTATTCAAACAAACTGCAATCGCCGAGCCAGTATCTTCTCACGCCGGTAGTAGAGCTTGTGGCTTCTCGTTGTCATCGCGCATGACATAATTAACCATTCGCTCGGTAATCGTGGCGCACCACGGGTCGACATATGTTGTCCACGCAACAGCAGCAGCGTAGTTCATAGGAATCCAGATAGGCAGCGTCAGGTAGAGGCGGGTCCGGCTGGGCAAGGGGGTGAAATGATGAACCACCTCGCCCTTGTCATCCTTCGTGTCAGGCAGCGTCGTAAACCCGTACAGCATCCAAGCTAGCACGCTGCGGAGGAGCGGACCGTGCAGCAGATACACGGCAAAGGACTGCTTGCCCAGCCATAAGAAAGCCCGGTTTGACAGAACATTGCGCATTGCGGGAGAGAAGTGCAGCCCGATGGCAATGAGCTGCAGGCCGATGCCGGTGCCAAAACGGGGGAAATCTGGGTTGTACGGCAGAATCACCATAAACACTTTGTATATGGCATGAGACCAGGGCACCCACTCAGGGTGAGCTTCGGGGTATGAGGCGACAAGCATGCCCAATGTCAAGAAAAATGGAGACAAAAATCGGCACATCCTAGAGTGGTCGAGAAGAAACTGGTTGCCGGTCGGGTTGTTCTGCAGCTCGGCAAGGAAAATACCGAAGAAGAATTGCATACCAAAGGTGGCTGTGATTGGGGGGAAGGGGAGTGAGTTAGCGCCAGATCTCCCTGCATGATTTACCGTTCCAGCAACACTCACCATCATTGGCGAAGTAGTAGTAGAGCCACATGCCCATAGCTGCCATCATGCGGTACCGCGGTTGTACATAGCCAGTCGCTAGCATGAAAACATAGACCTCCATACTTCCCTTCAGTAAGGGGAGCATTGTCCATTGGTTCGCGTCGTAGCTGTTGCCACCGTGTGTCCATGTGCCGATGATGTTGCCGATCAGACCCCGGACAGCATGGCTGAAGCTCTGTGCGGGAGACGGCCCGGTCTCGCGAAGCCACCAGCTGTCGCAGTGCTTGGCAACATGGAAAGCGCCCAGCTCGCACGCCAGCCAGACTAGCATGGTTGCGATGGCGGCGGGCAGAATGAGGCGTGGTACGCGGCGAAGGGCGGACTTGCCCATGGACTTGTAGGCCGCCTCCTGGTTACCCTGGCGGCAGAGCTTGATAGGCTTGAGCGCACAGACATAGCCGGTGACCATGGCGAAGATGGCAACACCGATTCGGCCCTGTGTGAAGACACGGACAAACGGCCATTGAATGAAGCGCGGGGAGACGCCCTCGGCTTCGGTCGAGTCGAATGCAAGCAGGTCGAAGGCGCGGGTCAAGTGCGTCAGCACGACCGTAGAGGAGGCGAGACCGCGGAAGCCCTGAAACGAAGCTGGTTAATAACCCCTCCACATGCTTAAGAGCGTTGAATAACGTTTGAATGGAAAAGGGGGCGGAGGGGGAATTGAGCCCTGGGGACCACATACATCAACCCATTTTACGTTTCCTTCCTTTCCAATAGCCATCTTCGCTGCCCGAGTAGGACCGGCTCAAGGACGGCGGTAGGATAATGGTTGATCTTTGCCGAGCGCAACTTCGCACAAGCCGGCAGAAGAAGCCGTGCGTCTCGCGTACGGGTTAGAGCTGCTTTGCTGTTGGGAAGGCGTTATATGCTTGGGACGACGTCAGGACTGAATTGCCGTTCTCCTGCACTGAGAAGTCGTCGTTCTGTTGGAGGAGCAGGATATAGGCGTCCGTGTCACCGTTGCTGATTCGGAGAGTCGAAGTTGGGGGAAATCCAAGGACGGACACAAACCACGAAATAAGAACGGTCGTACACAAAAAGGACAGGAAGGTGGTCAACAAAATATATAAAAAG
Source organism: Leptographium procerum (assembly GCA_000806385.1). Taxonomy (NCBI): domain Eukaryota; kingdom Fungi; phylum Ascomycota; class Sordariomycetes; order Ophiostomatales; family Ophiostomataceae; genus Leptographium; species Leptographium procerum. The sequence continues at coordinate 30,761 of JRUC01000079.1, read as the reverse complement.
AGCCGGGAAGAACGAGTGACATCAAAGAAACATGAAGCGAAGGCAAACGAGACAAGAGAATGCTCTGCTCCACTCTCAAAACACTGCAGATGTTCGCTCTCGTCGAGTACTAAAAAGAAAGTGGACTGTCTCTGGATATAAGTAAACTACGTCGTACTTAAAACCAAATGGCTGTAAGATACGTACTTCGCGCAGACACCGGAGTATTAAGAATGGGATAGGGGGTATGTATTGCTACTACTTGCATAGCAGTGGGCCACCCCCCCTCGGGCGGGACCCTGCGTCCAGCCGGTCTCTGCACCCCTGACCATTAGCACACTCAGCGCTGGCCAGCATTTTTAATTTATTGTTTTGGGGTAAGACAGCGAGAGGGAAACGTAGTTTACATAGTAGTGTGCGTCGCTGTCTTGGCACTTTCTTAGGAGGTGTGCTCCAATCTACTACTCCATAACATTCGTAGCAGGATATCTGTGCCTAAGATGGACAGTGTGCCGATCTAACTGGGCCATTGAAATTTCGGTGCATGCGCTGTGTAATCCTTCACCTGCCAAGGCAGCCAGGGTTTGGCATGTAAGACAAGACCCCCCAGAAAGAACCCTGAAGCAAGCCACCAACTGTCAACTTTCATCTTCAAGACACAGCTCTTTCCATCAGTACCACCAAGGTACAAGAATCAGGCGTTGTGGCGTGGGTATGCGAAAGTCCGCGTAATGTACTCGTCTGCAAGACGGAATAGGCAAATTTGCCGACAAGCCATCCCCAGGAGTGCGTACGATAATCTACTCGTGGTCCCGTATGGCACACTAGATCTATAGCACCATACGTTCAAAGTATTCTCTCAAGATCGCCAGGAACCCAGTGAAGGAATTTACTTACATAGTAGTATTACCACTCGTAGAAAGAAAAGAAAAGAAAGGAAAGAAAAAAAGCCGCTGTCGCCAGCACTATTTTAGCGGTCCCCTGGCCCATTGGATCCATAATATGGGGGACTGCCGCGCGTTCGCTCAGCGTAGTCAATTTGGCTTCGCCGGCCGGCGGCCGGAAACAACGCGCTGCAAGACTTGAAGCTTTTGCCAAGACATTCGCCAAGACTCTTGCCAAGGAGCTCCGTGCAGGGAGCTTTTGCCAACAACATGCCCTCGGTCAATCGCCAAAGTCCGAAGCTACTGTGTAGCTTCTCTACTCTTCCCAAACTATATTATTCAAGCCCTGAAGAGGCATGTTGTGGCGATTTTCTTAGCATTTTTCATACAATTTTCCTCTTACATACGAGTACTACGGTTTTAGCCTGGAAGCATCGTCTTCTGCTTCGGAGTATTGCCAAAGGATAAGGCATGCGCTAGAAGAATAAATAAAAGCCACTGCCGCCGGTTAGATAACAGGCTAGCCATTAGATGGATCTTACGAGCTGTTGCCACATGAGGACGCCACCCTGGCTTTTACATATCGGAATTTGTAGGCTCGCGCCGCACTTAGCGGACATACCAGCACTCACCAGCACTCACCAGCACTCACCAGGGCTGTTTCAGAGAGCATTCGCCTGTTACAGCGCTCAAGTAAGATAGGAACCCAATTCCAGAGCGCCCACAGCGACGATAGCAAATAGACTACACTTATTTCGGTCATTGCGAGCATTGCGGAATCTACCGGCCATACTCCGCATGATCAAACATCTCTTCATCGTGGATGTAAAGTAATGGCACGTGAGCACAAATGCCCGGCCACATGTTACCCCTATTTCCCCTGTATATGAGCGAGTTGTGATAGTTATCGCCGTGCCAAGACGAGCCCCCCATACATGCACTCCGTAGCTTTGATATTGCATGTCTTGGCCGCAGCTGGCACAGGGCAAAGGCCAATCACCATCCCACTATACTACGCGCTAACTTTCGCCTTGCAAGTGCTTACGTGTGGGCAATCTTACCCAGGATCATACGCCATTGACGATCCTGAGACGTCAATCAGGATTTTATATTTCCATCTGAAAGTGGTGGCCCAGGGCTGATGATCCTGTTGGCTTCTCAGAGAAGGCTGTCCGACCGTTGGGCTGGCACGTGGGGTTTACCTCTTTTGTTGGTGCAGGCAGGAAATTGGGAGGTTGAAAGTAAAATCTTACTGCATACTATGTAAGACTAGTAAAAGAACAGGATCACATCACGCACCCTCGTCAACGCGAGTTTTTGCCGAATAAGGTGATAAGAAGGGTAAAGGATTGATTACGTCCTATGTAAACCTACATAGTACGAGTACGAGTATTGAAGACTTGCGATTCCTGTTGAGCTTTAAGGACGGACCTATGCCCCTTTTCAGGGGTGTGCGCCGGTCGTCCTCTGTGCCGTGCATTATTTTTCTTGAACGTTTCATCATCTGCATTTCGGCTACGAGCACAGGGCGTGGAGTAGGCTGCCGGAAACATGTCTGTGCAATTCTATATAACATGCGTCGTACGGACAGTACTACGGTAATACAGTACTCGTAGATAACAAACATTTTAATGCGTGGACTAGCCATTTATTTGCATGGGGAAATTGTTTAGCCTGTAAAATAAAATGTCACTCTATGCAAAGACTGGCGTTTCTACTCGTGTGGGTACACAGCATGGCTGTCAACGAACCCACAGAACCGGTATCAGATTGTTAAGATATAGTATTGATGCTCACCACGTGAAATACTCGGAGCGCTTTGCGGCCGGCATGGATTTCTGGCAGCTCAGATCGTCAGAATTGAATAAGCAGATGGTTGTAATGATGATGCTGGCGCTGCCGAGGCTTCTGGTCTGAGGCTCTCTGGCCCGAGGCCCATAACCAACTGGGCACAGATCGGCAGGCTGTTGCGACTACCAAAACCCATCTCTTTCAGCAGTATTCACGCAGATCTCTGCGTGGACCGGAAGCAGTGGACAAAAAATGTGCAGCACTTGTTATCTCCTTCCCTTTACTGCCGTCTAAAGGCACGTGCCAACAGCCCTGTCCTTATACGGTTAGCTGTTATAGGTTCTCACGTGACTTGGGATAAGATGGATGGTCTTAGATCTGGTCTACTCAAAAGTCGACGCAAACACCCGCCTCACCAGTTCTGTCTAACCGCTGGCCACGAAATTGGCTCACTCTACTTACTCCATAGCTCAAAGGTCCAGCAGTATGGAGAACGGGTGCGCCTTTGTTCAACAAGATTTCAAAGACTTTTAGCAATCGGGATTATCCGCAGCGCAGTAGCAAAGCAATGGAATTAAGAGACAATGAGAATATTCCCGGGACGAGATGCGATTTCTTCTACATGGTACATTTGTCTCACTTTACGAAGGGACGGTCCTTGTCTCGGGCTGCGTTTAGACCCTAAATTCCCAAGGAGTAGAAGCTAAATGTGTGCTATGTGCATAGTAAGCAGCTAGTTATGACGTAGTTTTGTAAAAGGTCCTGCACGCATGTGTTCGTATACATACTATGAAGTATGTGGCAGCGTTCTATTTTAATTCATGGTTTTTCGTATTCTAATACGAGTTTCCGCCGTCCTCTTGGCATCTCTCCAGCATAGTCATAGAGACGGCAGGTGGAATGCGACGAATATATTTAGCTCCATGTGACTGAATTCTTCGCCATTCCCAGAAACCAGTATTGCTGGCAACCAGATAGCAATACGCACTCGGGAGTTTATCGGCGTGATTTGCGTAAACGAGATATGCATGCGCATCCCGTATTCTTGACGACGTCCAATCAACAACACGGGTGACAGCTGGTTATTGGTGGTTAGATGGGATGAAGTGTTCACATACGCGAATAATTCAGGCTATCAAGCACGCCGAACCAAGCGAAATGCAACCATGGCCGGATACATGTAAAAGCAAGATGCTATTTTTGCTATATTTTTGTTGTGCATCGGGCCACGAGCATCGTGTAGTGTACTTCTAAATCCGGCCATCATACTCTCAGCCAAGGCCGACTTCATCGACACAACCAATGAAGCAGGCTCCCTCAGTCTCACATTTGCGTTTCCTTCGTAAAAAGTCTCACCAGAGCCGGTCCGTAGCTACTACCAATACGTTAAAAATACGCGAAACCTGTGACGATGCCTGGTAGAGTAGGAATCCTCCGTCAGGTTACATTTGGCAAAGGGAGCTATGTCGTGCAAGACCACAAATAAAGTCATAGCGACCCTCGTAGTGATGCAAGCAGTTAGGCTGGTTGTTTTTAGCAGGTTGTCAAGTTGATCTAGAGGCATGCTTCTCAAAGCTAGGAATGCAACCAAACCGAGTATTATCACTAGCATACTAGGGGGGGGGGGAGAGGGAGGTCAGCCCTGTTTCACTCATGTGCTCCTTGGCAGGATTACTAGTTTGCCATCGTTGTCATATCAAAGAAGCCCTGGATCTGGGGTTAGTTCTAGATGGCGGCGCCACCAACGCCCTCCGAAAGTAGCAAGTCGATACGATATTCACGAGTGCGACCAGCTGACGAAAACATGCCATTCACTCGGGGCTGTCAAAGTAATGTGGTGTAAGCTACATACGAGTAGTATTATGCCGCATATCTCCCCCATGAGCTTAAGTGCAAAGAATGCACAGCCTCGAGCAGCCCGTGCTATGTGAAAGCATGAAACTCTCCAACTTCATGTCTCAGCTTAGAGTGCCTCCCCAAGAGAGCTCTCGAGATGTGGTGGTCTGCAGATATTTTCCCTTGCCTCTCCCTCCCATACAGGTATTGAGACGTCGGTGCACAGTTGCGTCAAGGGAGAGCATCTCATGTTCCGACAACGCCCACTAAATGTCCCCCCTTTTTCCCCCCAACAAGGGATCCCAAAGGAAAAAGAGAGAGACGAGGTCCACATCGTAGCGCTGACGCATGCAGGCAGTGGTGTATACACAGGAGACATGCAAAGCACTGAGACACCAATTTATTTCTTCTCATGAGACCTTTTCACGCCCACGACGCATCTTCCCGGCTGACGATCAGCTCCTCCACGTCTGCCAGCCGCTCCCGCAGGATCTCGGCCCCGTTGACCAGATCGTTCTCGTCTGCCCGTACGCCGGCGGCCGCCTCGTCTGCCGCAATTCCCGCGGCCACGTGCCGCCGCACCAGCCGCGCCCGCACGACGGCGAGATCGGGCGCGTCGACGAACCAGCGCTCGTCCATCAGCCGCGCCGCCGAGCGCCAGGGCTCGCGATCTAGACACACGTAGTTACCTTCGAACACGACGACGCGCTGGCGCGGGCCGATGGCTATGCCGCCGGCGACGGGGTCCTTGACCGCGTGGTCGAATGAGGGCGCGAGAATGAGAGGGGTCCGTTGCTCTGACCCTGACCCCTCCGGACCTGACAGCTCCGCCCGCAGGCGCTTCACCAGCGCCAGATATGCCGCCCCGTCAAAGGTGAACTCGGCCCCGCGTCGGGCATGCGCGCGCTCCGGGTCCGGCATGGCTGACAGCTGCGCCCGCGTCAGGTGGAAGCCGTCCATCGGGACGGCCATGGCCACAGCCTCAGCAGCCGCCGCCCCGGCCGCCTGGCGCCGGTTGACACCGTCCACGACAGCCCGTGCCAGAGTCGTCTTCCCAGAGCCTGGAATACCGCCGATGGCGATCACTTTCCACCGGCCAAAAGAACCCCCAACGTCAGCAATCATTGCTCCAGCAGGTCTCATCCCTTTCTCCCTTCCCGTCAGCGGGAAATACTTGTACTCACGCAATCGCTGGTTCGGGGCCGTCTCCAGATACTTTGACCATATCTTGTCCACTAGCCGGTTGACTTGGGCCTCCATTGTTGCTGGGTGCCGGCTGTATGGAACAGTTGCTCATCAGATATGGCGAGGTTACTGCAGGAGATACCGCTACAGTATATGCACTGTGTTTATCACGGTGGCCTATCGCCTAGTTCGGAGCTGATACGAAACATCCACGAGCTTTCTTTCACGGCCAAAATGTACCGTTCTCCGAATCGGAGACAGGATCACTTGTATAAACTGTATTTTTTTTTCTATCAAATATTACCATATATCCGGAATCTGCACCTTTGTTGAAAGATGTCCCCCCCTCATGTGTCAGATTGATCGTGTAGTGTAATAAACCGCCGCTTGAAACATCCCAGAACGCTCCAAAATCAACTAATGCAAACACTGCTCTCACAGCAGTACTCCAGTTCATGCAATGCGATGCCGTTGAAGAGCCACAATGCGTTTTAATCCCCGCCCCGCTACCCTCGCCTAGAAGAGGCCGTCGATCTCTCCCGTCTCCGTGTCTACATCAACATTGAGGTAGCCCGGTGCTGTCGGCAGCCCGGGGATTGTCTGGATGTCCGCAGCAAGCGCATAGCTATGAACGGGTCAGCAAGGCGAAATAAGGCATACGAGGGTAAAAAGTGATGGGGAAAAGACAGAAGACGATGCATCAGTGGACTTACAGGTAGCCTGCACCGGCAGCCATACGGACGTCCCGAATTGGCACGGTGAAGCCAGTTGGGGCGCCCTTGAGGTCAGGGTCGTGAGACAGCGAGTATTGCGTCTTGGCCACGCAGATTGGCAGGTTTCCAAAACCCTGGCTCGTGTATGTGTCGACCTTCTTCTGTGCGAGCTCGCTGAACTCGACGGCTCCTGCGCCGTACATCTCCTTTGCGATTTTCTCGATGCGCTCCTGCACCGTTCCTTCGAGGCTGTAGAGAAGATGGAAGTCCTTGGGCTTCTCGCTCGCCGCAACCACACCCTGAGCCAGATCGATGGCACCCTTGCCACCCTCTGCCCAGTGGTTCGACAGGATCGCATCTTCCGCACCCGCAGCCAGCGACTCTTCGCGGATAACGGCAATCTCGGCATCGGTGTCGGTGGAGAACTTGTTGATGGCCACCAGAACCGGCACGCCGTAACTCTTGGCATTTTCGATGTGCTTGCGCAGGTTGACGCAGCCTTTGCGCAGGATCTCCACATTCTCCTCGCGGTAGACGGCATTCAGCGCTGCGCCTGGCGAGATCGGCGGCCCGCCGCCGTGAACCTTGAGGGCGCGCACGGTAGCCACAACGATCACCACGTCAGGAACAAGCCCCGACGCGCGGCACTTGATGTTGAAGAAGCGCTCGCCGCCCATGGTGAAGTCGAAGCCCGCCTCCGTCACCACAAAGCCCGCCTTGGTAGACGGGTCCTCGTCCGGCTCAGTGCCGGCCAGCTTGAGCGCTAGCTTGTCGGCCAAAATGGAGCTGTTGCCAATGCTGATGTTGGCAAACGGCCCGGCGTGCACAAATACCGGCGTGCCCTCGAGCGACTGCATCAGGTTCGGCTTGATGGCATCCTTCATCAGAGCCGTCAGAGCGCCACCCGCGCCAATGTCGTCGCACGTGACGGGGTCGCCTGCCCGCGAAGTTGCCACGACCATGCGGCCCAGGCGTTCGCGCATATCCGCCAGGCTTGTGCTCAGAGCCAGAATCGCCATGCATTCGCTTGCTACCGAGATATCGAAACCCGTCTCCCGGGTCTGGCCCTTCTCCGTGGGGGCCGTGCCGACAGTAACACCGCGCAGGTGGCGGTCGTTCACATCCAGGACGCGCCTCCACGTGATCGTGTCCGGGTCGATGTCTAGACGAGCGAACCGGCGGATCTCTTCGGTGGTAAGAGTGTCTGGGTCCGTCTTGTCAATGCCGAGCTTCTTCAAGCGCCGGAACATGATGGGAGCGAAAACCCGCTTGCCATTCTTCGCGGGCACGAGGCGCTTGTACAGCGGTCCATCCTTCTGGGTGTTCTCGTGGAAGATGCGCGTCTCAATGGCAGCAGCCAGGAGGTTGTTCGCGGCAGTGATAGCATGGATGTCGCCTGTCAGATGCATGTTGAACTCGTCCATAGGGATGACCTGGCTGTAGCCACCGCCAGCAGCACCGCCTTTGATGCCAAAGGTAGGACCTTGGCTCGGCTGGCGGACGTTGGCGAACGTGACGCGGCCGAGGTGGGCGCCCAGCGCCTGGGCAAGACCCATGGTCGTGGTCGACTTGCCCTCACCAAGCGGAGTCGGTGTGATGCCGGTGACCACAACGTAGCGGCCGTCGCGGCGGTGCCCGAGACGCTTCAGAATGCTGAGGTCCACCTTGGCTTTGTAGGCACCGTACGGCTCCAACTCGCCCTCAGCGATGCCAATTTCGTTGGCCACCCGCGTGATCTGTTTCGGGTGCTGGGCTCGGGACACAGCAATGTCCGACGGAACAGGATCCAGGAGTTTCAGGGACAGTGGCACAATGTGCCGATTCTTCTGGCTCTGGAAGTAGTTGTCCGCTGCATCAAAGACGTTCTGCATGAGCATGGCCACCGTCATGGGGCCAACACCGCCCGGAACAGGTGTGATGTACGCCGCCACCTTGGAGGCCGACTCGTAGTCCACGTCGCCAACCATGCGCTGGCCGGACTTCTTGGTCTCGTCAGGGATAAAGTTTGTTCCCACGTCGATGACAACAGAGCCCGGCTTCAACCAGGCGCCCTGGATGAACTGGGCCTGGCCGATAGCCGCGATGACCACATCTGCCTGCTTCAAATGGGCGACGAGATCAGCTGTGTGGGAGTGGCACACGGTCACAGTGGCATCCGCATGTCGTAGCAGGTAGGCCACGGGGTTGCCGACAATGTCGCTGCGGCCAACAACAACGGCATGCTTGCCCCTGAGGTCAATGCCGGTCTCTTTGAGAAGATGCATGACGCCCTTTGGCGTGCACGGGATAAAAAGAGGACGGCCGCCACGTTTTGAAAGCTCGCCAATGTTGTTAGTGCCGAAGCCATCAACATCTTTCTCCACAGCAACAGCCGACGTGATGGTGTATTCCGACACATGCTTTGGCAGAGGAAGCTGCACCAGGAGGCCGTGGACACTGGGATCTCTATTGAGACGGAGGATCTCCTCAAGGATCTCCGGCTCTGTGGTTGACTCTGGCAGGTGTATAAGTTCGCATTTGATGCCAGCCTGTGGTAAGCAGAAAATCCCACAGGGAAGATGGTCAGTCTAAAGCATCACGAGCGGCTGTAAGAGAGCGAAAGAAAAAAAAAGATTACCTCTTCGGCAGCCTTCAACTTCATGCGAACATAGGTTGCTGCGAGTGTCGTTAGACGGGAGCTGATCCATCACACAGGTGCTGAAAGTAAGGAATGGCCCACATACTCGAATCAGACCGATCGGCCACTGTGATGATAGCAGTCAGGTCAGCAATGGAATAAGGCACGAGATATGAAGAAAGCCTTGGATATAATATGAGTCGTAGTAGCCGCGAGGAGAGTTGCATACCCTGGATGATCTTGAGGCTCGGCTGGAAGAGCGGATTGGCCTTCTGCTTCTGGGCAATCTCAGCATGAAGCGCCTCCCGGGTGCGCTTCGCGAGCGCTGTCCCATCAAGCTTGACGGCCGTCATAGTGGTGGGCGAGGAAGAGAACCGACGCAATTGGGAAGATGGTGAGCACAACAATGATTGTGCAGAGAGTGTGGCCCAAAATGCGCTGCTGTTGGTGTGAAGGGCGGTTTTGGTAACGCTTCGTCCAGCAGGGTAAGGGTTTGTAAGGGAAGAGAATGGATCCGAAAGCGTTGCTGCCCTCAAGCGCGGGGAGCTGGTGTTATCAAGATCGACGTCGTGCCAGCTGGTGGTGGCGGGGTGAATTTGGGCCAGGCGATAATATGTCGTGCAGGGAGAGGGAATGCTTCGCTGATTTGGCGACTGTGCTTTTGTTATATCGGCTTTGGCTATGGGCGCTACTGGCCGACCAACGCTCAAACGCAGAGAAATGTCCGAAGTCGACGCCGCCAGTTGCCGCTTATTTGCATACCCACCGCAGAAAAGCGCCCTGCGATGCTGCAGTAGTGGTGGCATTGCTCGTGCCTGGCTGTAGCTCCTCTGGAAAATTTGGAGGGGTAGAGAGACGAGGCAATTGGCAAGATGCTTCTTTAGGAATTAATTCCTTTTTAGGAAGTACCGAAAAAACTTTTTTTCCCTAGGAACCGCCCTGGACCCGCCTGTGACTCAAAAGGTGTTAGACTGGCGTCAAATCGAAGCAGTGACATCCAGGGACAGTCTTACACTTCCTTTCGTTGGCGGAGCCCGTATTCCTGCACGTAATAGCCAACGAGGTTGTAAGGCTCAAGTGCTTATGACTGAAGCATTCTGGCTCTGGAAGGGCCGGCGACAAGAGGACGGGGGGCACGCCAAATATATATACAATAAAGACGCCTCAGATGGTATGTATTCTTGGCTACTAAAGTATTGTGCCATGACGAACCGGTGCTAGCAAATTTCTTATTTTGGAAGAGTAGAGCCAAAAGCTTTTCAGAACGAAGCCTGAGGAAATGGAGAAATAAAGTAAAAGAACAAACATCAACACGCACAGATAGTGCAATTGGTAGGTCCAAAGTAGCCTTTACAGGAACTCTCAACTCTATAAAGTGGTTTGCGGGAGCATCTTTCTTAAAAGGAGTTTTAAATATTCAAAATGGTGAGTCAATGACATATCATTGAACTATGCACTCGTTGAGTTGAGTTACTGTTCCTGAAACTGCCCAAACTTGGATCATAAGAAGATAAGATAAGAATCTCGAAAGCCCGTAAGCCGTTACAGCCACGTGACTAAGCTATGCGCGAATGCACGTGATTTGATGAATCACGCCCTGGATGACTGTACTTGCCCCGCCAGTGGTACCTCTCGCGCACAAGACCCCACAACAGTTCGATTCGGCCCTCGAAAAAAATAGACGGAAAAAAAGTCAAAAACATCGCCAACGACGCTACAGACGACGACGACAACCTTGCCTGACGCAGGACTTCATCGCATAACGAAATTTCCTCCGCAGCCCGTCCGTCCACAATAATCTCAACATGCGCCCCATTTTGCTGTCTGGGCATGAGCGTGCGCTCACCCAGGTGAAGTATGTCTTATTTTATGGGGTTATAGGCAACACAGTCGGAAGGACACGGCTAACCTGTTTTCCGCACCCTCCAGGTACAACCTCGACGGTGACTTGATTTTCTCGGTTTCGAAGGACCACAACATCTGCGTCTGGTTCTCTCACAACGGCGAGCGGCTGGGAACCTACCACGGTCACCAGGGTGCCATCTGGACCATCGACTCCGACCCCACTTCAACACTTCTGGCCAGCGGCTCGGCCGACAACACGATCCGGCTATGGGATATCAAGACGGGAAAGTGCCTCAAGACGTGGGAGTTCCCTACGGCGGTAAAGCGTGTCGAGTTCAACGAAGACGGGACTAAGCTGCTGGGCGTGACCGAGAAGCGGATGGGTTACCTCGGCACCATCGTTGTGCTAGACATTAAGGTCGACGTGGAGGCCGAGCAGAGCGACGAGAAGGCTCTGACAATCGTCTGCGACGAGAGCAAGGCTACCGTGGCTGGCTGGAGCTACCTGTCGAAGTACATTATCGCCGGCCACGAGGATGGCTCTGTGTCGCAGTACGACGGCAAGGTGTGTTTGCTTGAGTCTCCTGTTTTCTAATTTCTCTCTCTCTTCTCAACTGCCTTGAACATGTCTGACATCATTTCACAGACTGGCGATCTCATCTACAATGTTGCTGTTCACGACCTCAACATGCAGGTTACGGACCTGCAGTGGGCACAGGACCGGACTTACTTTATCACCGCATCCAAAGATAAGACCGCAAAGCTGCTTGCCGCTCGCGACCTGACTGTCCTGAAGACCTACGTTGCCGACACACCGCTCAACAGCGCGTGCATAACGGCCAAGAAGGACTTTGTTGTCCTTGGCGGTGGTCAGGCTGCCATGGAGGTGACGCAAACTGCGGCTCGTCAAGGAAAATTCGAGGCACGCTTCTACCACAAGATTTTCGAGGACGAGATCGGCCGTGTCCGCGGCCACTTCGGCCCCTTGGTAAGTTTCGGCGAAGCTTGAAGAATCGAGATTTTTTGGGCTTTACCTTGCGCTCAAGTTATCGCTGTAGAGCACATATTCTAACAGCTTACAGAACACGGTTGCGGCGGATCCAACTGGAAAGGGTTACGCAAGCGGCGGAGAGGATGGCTACGTGCGCGTCCACCACTTCGACAAGGGCTACTTTGATTTTGTTTACGAGGTCGAGAGGGAGCGCGCGAACCGGCTGGCCCTGCAACAATAGGCGTCGCTCAGGCGGGGAGTGGGTTTCCGTGTGGAGGAGTGTTTGCAGGAGCTTTCTGGGTCTTGCTTATACATTCGCGGCGTTTTAGGGATTTTGGTCAGGGGCAAAATTCATCGAGTATCTTTTTTTGTCACTGTGTGCGCATATGAACGGGATACGGGAGATGAAATGGTAGCATAGTACACAATATACACTAGAAATGCCATCCGGCCAGCACCAGCACATTCTTTTGGGAGAGTTTACTGCTTTTTTTTTTTTTTTTTGTTTCAGACCCGCTCGCTCACCCAAATGGCGCCGCGACAGCCAGCTCGAATGATGCCCGTCAGCAGCCAATGCGGCTCGGCCTTCTTTGCGTCGTTCTCTACGGCGTGGTCGAGGTGCTCCAGCTCTTCGTCGCGGATGCGCCGCAGCGTCTGGATGAGCTCCGTCAGTTCGCGTCCCACGTCGTAGCCGTCAGCCTTCCACTCGGATGTCATCTCTAGCAGTTCGCGAATCTGTTCGTTGTAGTGGGAGCCGATCTCCGTCTCTACTGCCTCTGTGCAGGCCATTGCGGCCTCCCGACCCAGGAATGCTGTAGACCAGCCCAACCCGGACGCTGCGGCGTACCAGAACGGATACAATGCTGTTGGCCGGACACGGTGCTTGGCGATGAGCCGGTTAAATGTGTCTAGGTGGCCCACCTCCTGGTCATACATGTGCTTCATGAGTGGCCGTAGGTGTGGGTGGGTGCGGCTTAGCAGCGGCATTTGCGCCGCGTAGATGAGAGTTGCAGCCAGCTCGCCAGTCTGATTGACCCTGAGCTGGAAGAAGACCGTAAGCATTGGTTTCCATAAACGTGTATTACTGAATATTTTAGGGCAGGATTTGTACGTACTGCAGATGAGAGGAATTCTTTCTGCTTTTGGGTCAGCGGCTTTAGTTTTGGCTTCCTGCCGTCTCCCATCGATGGGGTCGGAGCTGATGGAGGAGCTGGGGGGATAGATTGTGCATTGCTCTTAAGGCCGGGATCGGAAATGGCCGCTGCAAAGCGGCGAGATGGTGCGGTAGACAAGCCGCATCGCGGACAGGAACGGGACTGATAGGAAGATAATATAACCGCCGGTCTGCACAAGTTCTTCTGGAGGCCCAACTGGCGGGTGGCCTGGAACATAGCCCGTGGCATTGTAGACAGTCCAAAATTGATTTTTAATAAACAACAAGGAGCTATGAATCAATGACAGAGCGGGAGAATGCTTGTGATGGAATCGTTTGATACTGAAGCCTCGAGTAGCTTCAGTGGCTGAACTCCACTTTGCGCCACATGTGGTATGAGTTGCATTCACTTTGGAGTACTATGTGTCGGAAATTTATTTATCCGAAAGCGGCGCTTTACCTGACAAGAAAGTAATTAGAAACGCGAGCCAATAATGCCAGTCAGCTTCGCAGAGATATATCAGCAAAACCCGGGCAATCTGGCCACGGCAAACGGATGCTAGATTACCCTATATGGTGAATTTTCGCGTTGGAGACTGATATTATTATTTTAATCAAAAGTGCTTCCCTTTATATTGGAAAGAAACCGACAAGGCGAAAGATCGATTCCCCTTTGAAGGGCCGCACTCAAACAGCAACTTTCCGAAGACGCGCCACAGCCACGGATTGCTCTGAGGACAGGGAGCTATATCACTGCCACAAATACTCTGCCACCGCCCCATCTAGTTGGATACTTGGGCTATAATGTCTGACGTTGATGACGAACTGCTCGCCCTCGCCGGTGGGGATGTCTCCTCTGACGAAGAGGAGCACCATCAGAGACAGCACTCCGGCGCGGGTGATGATGATGACGATGACGAGAACGATGCCCGGGCGAACACCAGCCGCAGCAGGTCAGATTCGCGGGGGGGCACGCCTGAAAAGATGAAGGGCGACACGCTCGCATCTCGAGGCGCAGCCGCAAAGAAGACGTCGGCTAAGAAGGCTAAGCGGCGCGCAAATCAGGATGACGAGTCGGAGGAGGAAGGAGAAGCGTAAGGGATTCTGTGGAAATGAGCCACCCCTCTGATATCGCATAGACGCCTCTGTCATGACTCCAACGCAACTAACTCGAGTTGCACACTCTCATCGCAGGTCCTCAGCACCTTCATCTCCCGCATCACTCCAGTCAGCTCCCATGGATGAGTCTGACTCCGATTCTGATGCAGGGGCGGCTCCTAAAAAGGGCCGGGGAGCTGCTAGCGGTGACAATGATGACGATGACGATGACGAAAATAAGTACCCCGTCGACGGTCTCTTCATGTCTCTGGACGAGAAGGAGGAGATTATGAACATGCGCGAAGTGGAGCGGGAGCAGATTTTGGCCGAGCGAGCTCAGGAAAAGGACCGCATCCATCAGAACAAGCTTCTCAGGCAGCTCGTTAGTAACGATGAACAGCGCAAGAAGCGTTCGGCAAGCGCAGCAGATCTGGACGAAGGCCAGCGGAAGACCTCGCGCGTGCGCACCAAGGTAGGCGGCACCAAGGTGGGCGAGACCAGCTCGGCAATGGACACGCTGAAGAACCGGCGGGCCGAGAAGAACGAGCGAAACCGTCGACGGGAAGAGGACCGCGAGCGCCAGAAGGACCGCTCGTCCCCGATGGGTGGCCATGGCCGCGGAGATGGAGATGAGGACGAAAGCGACGTCGAGTGGGCAAAGATGACCCGCAAATCTCGGTCGCCTGAAGCCAAGGCGAGCCAGACGGTGGAACTGCGAGATGTCGAGCGGGTGCGGCTCAGCCGGACACGGTTTGGCCAAGTCTGTTTCTATCCGGGGTTCAACAGTGCGATCACGGGGACGTTTGTGCGGATATCCATTGGCCCAGACCCGGAAACACGCGAACCGGTGTACCGGATGGCGATAGTCAAGGGCTTCAGCAAGGGCAAGCCATATGCAATAACCGGGCACCAGGGCCAGCTCATTGTCACGGACCAGTATGTGCTAGCAGCGCATGGAAAGGCTCAGAGAGAATGGCCTTTCCTTGCGTGCTCCGACAGCCCCTTTACCGAGGTGAGGATCCAGTCGAATTTTTTGGTGTTCTGATTCATATCTTTTTTTTCTTCATCAAGCTAACCCAGGAGTTCAGTCCGAATGGACCCGTTACCAGAAAATCTGCCACGTCGATGGCGTGTCAATACCGAAGAAGGGGATACTTCTCAACAAGGCGGACGACATCAACAAGCTGATCGATCGGAGCTGGACGGAAGACGAGCTGACAGAGAAGGTGCAGCGGCAGCAGGCGCTCAAGAGCAAGTTCAACGGTGTTGAGCGCATGAAGCTGGAGTACGGGATCAAGGAGGCCAAGGCACACGGTGACCTTGCGCGCGCCGGACAGCTGCAGGAGGAGCTGCAACACCTGGAGACGCCGCGCCTAGCATTTAAGACGTCGCTGACGCAAGTCGGCCAGGGAAGCAACGGCAGTGATCACGGCAGCGGGGGTCTGTCGCAACAAGAGCGGCTGGCACGGCTGAATGCCGAGAACCGGCGGCGCAACGCGGAGTCGGTGCGCAAAGCGCAGCTGAAGGAGCGGGCGAAGGTGCGGGCGATTGAGCGGAAGATCGAGCGCGGCGAGGACGTGGAGGAGGACCACTCGCGGCGGGTGCGGACGCGGGCAAAGTTTGTGCACGACGTGAACGACCAGGGGCCAGAGAAGAAGCCCGGCAGCCAGGCGGCAAGCCAAGCGGGTAGCGGCGCCACGACACCAGCGAACGGGACGCCTCAGCTGGGGGCGCAGAAGAGCGGCGGCGGCAGCAGTCTGTTGCCGCACCTGGCGAAGCTGCAGCAACGGGCGACGACGAAGAGCGGCCTGCCGATGATCCACCGACCCATCGGGGACGACGATATTATCGCTTCTCTAGACCTGGACATCGACGACAACATTCTGGACGACTAACGGTAGCAGAGGCGTGGAAGATCCGAAGTTGCCGTGCATGTGGGCGTGTTAGCATCAGTTTTTTCCGACTAAATGCATTTGTATGAATATTAAATTAATAGCACAGAGGGTACCGAGGATAGAAAAAGAGACTGGCACAATGAGTCGGAGGAATGCGGGCGTAAAGATTGAAAATGAGATGGAAGGGGGGCGTCCGTCCAGATGTATATGTTGTATCTTTGTCGAAACTTGAAAAACAAACAAAAAGATAGAGCGCTCAAATGTTCAGAAGACGCAATCTTCAGCCGACCTGCTCCAGCTCGCGCACTCGGGCGGTGAGCTCGTCCCTCTCCTGCTCCAGCTTCTCGACCTGCGCCTCCAGCTCTTCCATCTGCTCGGAGGCGCCGACGCTCAGCTCCTCGACGATCTTGACCATGCGCCAGAGCCGCAGCACGATGACCAGCGACGCGATCTCCTCGATGACGCCGTGAGCTAGCACGTCTACGACGAAGCTGACCACGATGACAAACGCGTCGAAGCAGTGGAACCAGTTAGAGAAGAAGCTGGGTTGGTCAGCGGGTGCTATGTAATTACTACGAATACGAATAGAGATGATGATACGACAGGGTAGCAACGAGAGTGGAGAATGGGGGGCATATCGTCTCGATAGAGCACGCGGAAAAACAAGAGAACCCGATGCGAGAGAGAGAGAGAGAGAGAGAGCAAGAGAGAGAAAGAGAGTGCGAGCTGACCTCCAGCCAAACGCCCAGACGCTGGCGATGAGCTCGACCATGAAGAGGCAGCTGAAGACCAGGCCGCAGGTCTTGATGGCCTTCTCGACGGGCTCGACCCACGGCTGGTCCTCCGTGCCTGAGTCGCAGGTGATGAGCGAAAGCAGGATCTCGGCCAGGATGGCCAGCACGTCCAGGCTCACGAGCGCCAGAATCAGGTAGTGCTTCTCCTTGGACTCAAGGTAGCGCTGCGACTGGCGGCGCCAGCGCGCCCAGCGTGCCGCCCTCGGCGTCGTCGCTGCTGTCGCCTCTGGCCCTCCGTCCGGGAGGAGGACGACGTACTCGCTATCGGCCATTGTCGATTTCGAAAGAGTACGACGTTCGACGAGGTGACTCGTATTTTTATTCTTATTATGATTTCATGTAATCGGTTCTCGTTCAGGAGATCCCGTTGACAAGGAGGTCGCGATAAGAAATGCCAAGACCTGCCAGCCTTATGATGTCACGTCGAGGCGAAAATAATTCCCGACGGGAGAAATGCCAAGAGATTTGACTGTCTATCGTACATACATTTGTACTCGTACACCCGTTGACAACGTCTAGGTTACGCGTAATATGGAGTACGCAGAACCAGAGTCGGCTAGATTGGTAATCAGCCGTTAGGTAATCAACTCGATTTCGGATCCAAGGGAGGTGATTGCATGCATGGGCATTTGACATCTGGTCCTACATGGCGGCGGACGTGAAGAAAAGGGGAATAGTGTACAGATATATATATATATATATATATAGGCATAGGGAAGAAGGGTCAAGGGAAGGGGCGCGAAAGAGAGCGCAATGATCCGAAAGCAAAGAGAACAATAGACCTTGACATTTGATTTCACAACACCGTTTCGCAATGGGACGCAACGTTTTGATCACTGGTGGCTCTGGATACCTGGGCGGTAGCCTGCTGAACTATCTGGCCAAGCACAGGGACCAGATCCCGGCGGACACAAAACTGTACGCTCTCGTGCGCAAGCCGGAGCAGGCAACGGAGGTCACGGCCTACGGCGCAGAGGGCATCACCTTCGACGCTTACGACCCAGTCGCCGTCTCCGCAGCCGTCGTCGGCCACGACATCTCTGTCGTTTTCTGGCTCTCGGACGCCTTCGCCTCCACGGCACAGGTCGCCTTCATCGATGCCCTGGCGGAGGTCAAGAAAAAGACGGGCCAGGAGGTCCACTTTCTTCACGTACGATGCTGATTCTTCACTGTGTTCATGAGCAAGCTGTCTTTTTCTGTGGCTTTATCCCAGAGCTCTCTCGAATATCTAACAACGGACAGACGAGTGGTGCAAAGCTGTTCTCCGACATGGCCGGCGCGCCGTCGGACCATACGTTTGCCGACAACGACCCTCGTATCAATGACATACAGAGGACTCAGGCACCAGATCTAGCTCCTATGCGAGTGGTAAGAAAGCCCCGACCAGCATGATGGAATCTATTCGTTTGTGAACCCAGAAGAGACTGAGCTGATATGCAGGCCCTCGGAACGAATAACACGGTCGTGGAAGAAGGCGAGGCCAAAAGGGTCCGAACCTACATCTTTGTTCCGTGCATCGTCTGTATGTACAGCTGCTGCCCAACTCGACAAAGAATAAAGAATAAAGAAAGCCCTGGCTAAATATGGTTTCCCAGATGGCAAAGGACTAGGTTTTGGCAACAAGATTTCCATCCAGACTGTTGCGATTGTAAAAGCGGCAAAGGGCACCCGACACGTGTATCAAGCCGACGCCGAGAAGACGGTGAGTACCAAAACTCCTTTATGGGGGGGATCTTCGTGGAGCCTTGCTTTGCTCACATCCTGACTCGCCTGTCTCCTCTTCCTAGGTCTGGCCCGTATGCCACGTGCTCGACACGGCCACTCTGTACTTCCACCTCTTGCGGGCGATACTAGCGGAAGAGAACCCAGACTACGGCAGAAACGGCTACTATCTGGCGTCTTCCGGAAGCGTCGCCTGGCAGGACATCTACGCCGCCATGGCGGTGTCGCTGGCTCGCAGGGGCGTCGTCGACGATGCCACTGTGAAGACGGCAGACGAGACGGCGCTGGACAGCATGGGTGCAGCTATCGGCCAACCAGCAATGCTGGTCCGCCTGATGCTGGGCGGCATGTAAGTTTTTTTCGGCGTCCTGTGCGGTCTTGAGCGCTGGCCCAACACTCTCCACACAATAGCGCGGTCTAACCATGAGCTTGCAAACGTGATTAGATGCATGCTCGTTTCCGGGCACGGCAGATCGGTTGGCTGGGCGCCCAAGTATCCACCGTTGCACATCCTCGAAGCAGCTGACGACGAGGTCGCTTTGATTCTCGACGCCCTGGACGATACAACAAAAGCATGAGTAAGGGGAGGAAAACAAAGAGGGAAACAAATTTATCAAGAGTCGTATAATCGCAACAGCCTAGTTACAAAAAGTCTAACTTTTTCACTCTTTTTCCACCGGTCAAGGCCAAAAGATGTTTATTGTTTGATGCAAAATCCCTTTATCCCCCCTCCTTTAACCGCTTCGCCTATATACGTATGCTTCTTGTTCGCCTTGCTACATGCCGCCCGGAACTGAGATATCAAAATGCCTCCCTCACTACAGTGAACACCTGTGCACCAGTTTAACGAGCGCGCTTCCAACGCACCAACCTCCTCTCGCATTTCAAAAGCAAAGCATTTGAAAGCCAAATTCTTGATCTGCCGGTTCAAAAAAAAAGAGTCTGCTATATGGCTTCACTGGGTCTGAATGCTAGTGGCCTTGGCAGTTGCAAAAGGTTGAAAAAAAGAAATTAAGAGTAGAGGGCAATAAATCGGTTCGTGGTAGTCCGGCTTCCCATAATGCAATGCCAGTGATCAGTGCGACGTGTAGGCATGCGAGTGTTAGGGCTAGACGGTGAAAAAGGGCAGAGAAGGCCGATGTGGAGGACCGATGTTTTGAGATGTGACGGGCAAACGATAAGACTGTCCACCTCAACAGCAGCGCGCTGGCTGTGCTCCACAGGACGCTCAAAAGTGGTGCATAGTTCCATGGGCGCCGCTGTCGACGGTCATGAGCGATGGTGGATAGCTGGCGGAAGAGGCCAGCTGGTGGAAGATGTTAAGTAGACGGAATAGGGGAAGGAGATGGGGGGGGAAGGTTGAAGCGCCATCAAATCTAGCCCTGGCGAGCGCGTTTGCTGGGCCCAGCACGGCCAAACACATCCTTGCCATAGCCAAGGCTGGCCAGGTCAAATATCTCCTCCACGTTGAGCTTCCGCTTCTGGCTGGTGCCCGTTGCGCTGCTGCGGCCCAGGCGGGCAGCGGCCATCGAGCGAGATCCGAAGCGCGTTGAGCCTGCGTGCCGTACGCGGAAGGAGGGCTTTGTGCCGTGTGGGGAGGAGGAAGAGGCAGACGAGGAGGAGGGTGATGCTGCCGTAGAGGATGCGTGTTGCTGCTGTTGTTGTTCGGTCATTGTTGTAGACTCGTTGGAGGCAGTGGATGCTCCGGCAGAGAACTTGTCGGACAAGTCGAGGTTCGCCAGCTGCAGGTACGACTCTGGTGGGTAGGCCATCGGCGAGCGGAACGTGAAGGCGCCCTGCATAGGCACAGGCACCTCGATAGGCTCCAGATACTCGGGGTCGGCGCTCTCGGCCAGGGACGACGGCATTTTTGCTCTTGTTGGCATCCTGCTGCAAGGCGCCGCCGACGCAGAGCCCTTTGCGGTCGTGTTGGCATGGCATGTTGCATGGCCTGTGGCATGGCATGTTGCATGGCCTGTGGCATGGCCTGTGGCATGGCCTGTGGCATGGCCTGTGGTGGTCGTGACATTGGTGGCTGTGCTGCTTACAGACGACGCCGCTGTCATTGCCGAGGCGACAGCTATCGGCCGCGATAGCGAAGGCGGTGATGGCGACCCGGTGTCTGACCGCATGGCCGTGTCGTTTCCGCTATTGACCCCGCTGCGGCCGTCTCCTTGCCGCTGGGGCTCCGGTGTCGATGCCGCATCTGTCTTCTCGACCTCGTCCTCGCTCTCGACTGTCGGCACGATCGAGTCCCGGCCGTCCAGCCGCTCCGCTGCCCATCGCCGCACTACTCGGACATCTGACACGCCCTTATCGAGCAGCGCTAGGAGATCTTCTAGGCAGTCTTGGTAGCCATCGACCCGGGCCTTGGCCTGGGCGGTTGTTGATGTCTTGTAAAGTTTGGTCACCGACAGGGCGGCTGCCTTGAAAACCCCCAGCAGTTCCTCGGGGTAGTCGGCAGACGCGTTGTGGCTCATGGCGTTAATTAGGGGAGCTAAATTGGGGGGTTTCGGTATGCTGTGAAGTTGTTGTGTCTCCGGCCGCCGGGGGGAGGGGACAGAGTCTGGTAGTTCTGAGGAGAATGTAATTTTCTTCCCCTCGCCGATGTTGGGATATTGTACAATATATCCGAGGACTTTGCAGGGCGAAAACGTCAAAAAGAGGAGTATTTGGGGCGCCACCTTGCTTCCTATTGGTCGGCGGAGGCGGTCGTGAGAAAGCCTGACAACACAATGGCAGAATAGTCCATCACGTGATATAGGACACTCCACATTCCCTGTTTTCTAGTCGGGGTTCGAGAAAGAGGAGGTGTGCTGAGCTGATGCGTGGGCTGTGGCTGATCGGTAACCTCTTGAAGAGAAGACCTATTCAGCCATATGACAAACAGTGACTAGACACAAATTTATATATGTATTGTCGGGACAAGAGTTACGAGTATAGCGAGGTATAGCGAGGTCGCCGGGCTAATCACACTGGGGCATATATACTCCTACATGTCCCAGTGGCGCATGTGACTACGCAAGCCGGCGTGCTATTTCTGTACATAGTATGCGATTATTATTGCTGACATCGGGAGGCGTAATTAATGGTGGCCTCCTTCTTGGGAGCCGTGCCACGTGAGAGGCCAGGCCGACTGAATGGATGCCTGTTTTTATGCGGGGCTGTCCTGCGCGCAGCTCACTACTATTACAGGACTTTCCCGCCCTGCTGCGCCTTCTGGTTCCAGTCATTCCTGCCCGTATTTCGAACTAGCAATCCGTCTTTCCTCTTATCTGCTTTTACGGGACCCCTCGTTACATACGACGTACATACCTCTCACGATCTTCTTCCCAAGCATCAGGCATTCTCTGGCATATGCCCTTGCCGTGATACACCAGTCTGTTTATTCGCATTGCACTATTCCGAAAGAAGCGAAAGACGCAGCCGTAAAAAAAGTAGCTGCCTCGCTGCGGCATTCAGAACTGGAGAGCTTCCGTGGCCAACTCGTTACTTGTTACTTGTTTCTTGTTTCTGTTCCTCCTCTATAGCTCCTCTGAAGCAGTGACCTGATTCATCGCGAGGCCACAATGTTTCGCGCCGCGGCTCCCGGGCCCTTTGATGAGGCTGTTGGTACGTCTCTCGAGCTTGTGGCAAGAAGATGTGTTCTAGATGCATTTATTTCCGTCTTGCATCCCATCCCACCTTTTCTTGAGGACGCAATCCTCTCCGTGCTTGTTCATTACTGACTCTCTCGCTCGCTTCAAGCCAAGGCAACTGACGAGAACTCGACGTCCGAGGACTGGGCCGCGATCATCGAGGTCTGCGACCGGGTAACCGCAGACGCCACCAACGGCCCAAAGGAGGCCGTCCAGAGCTTGATCAAACGCCTTGCCCATCGCAATGCCAATGTGCAGCTCTACACCCTGGAGCTGGCCAACGCGCTGAGCCAGAACTGCGGCACGCCTCTCCATCGTGAGCTGGCCTCTCGCGCATTCACCGACGCCCTTCTCAAGCTGGCCAACGACCGGAACACTCACAACCTCGTCAGGCTCAAGATCCTCGAGCGCATGAAGGAGTGGACCGAGATGTTCCGCAGCAACACCGACCTCGGGATCATGCAGGATGCGTATATGCGCCTTCAGCAGGCGCAGCCACAGCTGGCGCCGCCACCGTCGGCGCCGCAGAAGAACAGTCTCACCGATCTGGACCGGCAGCGGGAGGAGGAAGACCTGCAGCGGGCGCTGAAGCTGTCGCTCGAAGACGATGATTCCAAGAAGGTCGCCGCCGCATCAGGCAGCGGGTCAAATGCAGCAGCAGCAGCGGGTAGGTCGGCTGCAATCACGAACGGCAGTGGTCCTAGTGGTCCTGGTGGTCCTGCCGGTTCTGCCGGCACTGCCGAGATGACGGGAGCAGCGGCCTCTGGCACCCCGGCCCCTCCACAGGGCACCACGGCGGCTACTGTGTCCCGCGTCCGGGCACTGTTCGACTTCGCCGCATCGGAGCCCGACGAGCTCGACTTCAAAAAGGGCGACGTCATCGCCGTGCTCGAGTCGGTCTATCGCGACTGGTGGCGGGGCTCGCTCAAGGGCCGCACTGGCATCTTCCCGCTCAACTATGTGGAGATCCTCGCCGACCCCACGCCCGACGAGCTGCAGCGCGAGGCGCAGATGGAGGCCGAGGTGTTTGCGGAGATCAAGAACGTGGAGAAGCTGCTGACCCTCCTGAGCGCCTCCAATGTGGCGTCCCGGGAGGAGGACAGCGACGAGATCTCGGTTGGTTTTATCTCTCTCTTCTGTCTCTACTAGAGTATGACACATCTGACTAACTGTTGTGCAGAAATTATACCATCAGACACTCGCCATCCGGCCGAAGCTGATCAAGCTGATTGAGAAGTATTCGCAGAAGAAAGGTGAGGGCATTCCTGCCTAGCTGCTATTCCCGGCGTAATCAACGCTTCTGTATGCTGACAGGCTATTCTGCCAGACGACTTCACCCAGCTCAACGAGAAGTTTATCAAGGCACGACGCGACTACGAGGCTCTGCTGGAGTCATCCATGGCCCACCCGCCACAGCACAGCTATCAGCAGTATGCGATCCGGCCACAGGTGCAGCAGCAGGGCTACCCGGTTGCTCCTGGTGGCCCGGCCGGCTATCCGGGTTCTGCGGGTCAGCCAGACCAGAGATACTACACTCCAGGACCACGACAGGGTCAGTTCTAGATTGGAGAGAGTGGAAGAGAGAGAGAGAGAGAAAGAGAGTAAAAAAAGGCGGGGACAGGGGAGGGCATTGGCAAAAGATTCTCTCGCCTTGTGTGCGCAACGTCAACGTGTTGGCATTGTTGCTGACGAGACCCAGACCAAGCCCCAGTCCAGTACACGCAGTCGCCGCCGCCCAACTTCCAGCGCCCTGGTCCCGCTGCCACTCCTGTACCTTTCTATCTAGCCAACAGCGAGATACAGCCGGTGCAGGCAATGCAGCAGCCGCAATCTCCTCCTCCACAACAACAGCAGCCGCAGCAGCCGCAGCAGCCTCAGCAGCCTCAACAACAACCACAACAGCAACTACAACAACAACAACATCATCATCATCATCATCATCAACAACAGCAGCAACAACAGCAACAACAACAACAACCACAACAACCAGCGTACATGAGCCAAAGCCAGCAGGCCCATCGGATGCCGTCAGGCGGCAGTAGCGGCCCACCTGGGGCACTGGCAAACGCAAGGCAGCCATCGCCTCTCCAAACTAATATTCCGATCCAGCCGGCGGCGAGTTCATACGTCCCCTACCACCCACAGCAAGCCCCTATGGCTGGCGGGCCCCAGAGTACCTATGGCAACCCGCAGGAGCTCTCCACGTCTGTGTACGACTCTCCCGTGGTAGCACACAGCTCCAGCTTGGATCCTACTTCTGCTGCCACATACTCGTCCTCTGTGTACTCTCCAGACCAGTTCGCTCCTCCAGCTGCCGGGCCCGGACCCAGAAGCCCGTCCCCCGATAGCGGCTCCCGCGTGCCGACCGGCTACCCCGGCTACACCAAGTACACACAGCCGGTGCAGTCGCAGCCGCAGCCGCAGTCGCAGCCGGCAGCTCCTTCGTCACAAGCACCGTATCCTTCGGCTCCAGAGGCACCGACAGCAGCCCCGCCAGCACCACCGACAGCATCGTCCCCGCCTGCTCCTGACAACTACTACGATGCGCGGCAGACGCTGCCGAGCATGGCGGCCAGGCCGGGTGCGCCGTCTGCGCCTTCTGTACCTTCTGCGCCTGGGCCGGGAGCTGCAGGCGCTTCTGTCGACCAACCGCAATACCGGGCGTATATGCCGCCTGTAAACGCTGCACCGGCAACGGGCGGCCCGGTTGCAGACGACTACTACCGCCGGACTGGCCGAGTGGGCTACTGAGAGGGTGTGTAGCGAAGACGTGCAGCGAAGACGTGCAGCGAAGATGTGTTCGGCTTACATCCCATCTTGGATGCTGGTCAAGGCTTTTTATAATTTGGGCGGTGGAAGCGGCTCTCCTTTTTTATTGTCTCTCTTGTCTCCGCAGGTCTCTATTTTCATGCGTTATTAAGCTACATTCATATGTCGGCAAGTTGGTGCTCGTGTGTGTCCATTGCTCTTGGGTCTCCATTCTTCCCAGAGGCAGGAACGCGTATACTGCCTGTTCTCGACTGTGCTCTAGATCCAATAGGCATTCCTTTCCGACAGTCCCTCTCATTAAAAACATATAAACATACGACGCGTTATAGTGTAGATGGAAGCTTTCAAAACCCCTTCCAGACCCCCCTCCCAAAACCCTTCTCAAAACCCTTCTCAAAACCCTTCTCAAAACCTCACCACCTTCGGCTGTACACTGAATTCTGCGACGACGACTTATCGCCGCTCGTCTTTCTGCCGCTCGCCTTGCTGCCTGCTTCTCTGCGCCGCAGCAAGCCGCCGTCGACGATAGGCTCAACGGGACCGCTGCCCATGCCGTCTATGCCGCCCAGGCTGCTGTTTGCATCGTCTCCAGGCCCGCCGCGGGCGTCGTGTCGGAACAGGTCCATGAGCTCCTGCAGGCCCAGCTTGAGGGCCTCCTTCTTCTTGTTCTTGTTGTTTTTGTTGTTGTTGCTGCTACCGCCGCCGCCTCCGCCGCCAGTCGACTCCTCGAGCGCGTGCGCCGCCAGCAGGCGCTTCTTGTTCTGCAGCTCGAGGATGCGCTGCTCGACGGTGTCGGCCACGGTCAGCTTGTAGATGACGACGTCGACGGTCTGGGTCAGGCGGTGGACCCGATCGATGGCCTGCTCCTCGACGAACGGGTTCCAGAACGGCTCGAGGATGACGACGCGCGTGGCCGCCGTCAGGTTGAGGCCGAGGGCGCCGCACTTGAGGCTGCACAGCAGCACCCGCGTGGCAGCGTCCTGGCGCAGCGCCCGCAGGCTGGCCTCGCGCGCGTCGTTGCGCATCCGCCCGTCGTACTGCACGTGGCGCAGGCCGGCCTGCTCCAGAAAGGGGCCCAGCAGGTCCAGCATCGACGTGAACTGCGAGAACACGATAAACTTGTGCTCGTCCGCCTCCGCCTTCAAGATCGACAGCGTCTTGCGGATCTTGGCCGACACGAGGGCCTTCTTCTGCCGACCAGACGACTGCCATTCGTCGTCATCCGCGGTGCTGGCGTTGCCGACGGTGTCGCTGTCGCTGTCGCTATCGCTGTCGCTGTCGCTATCGCTATCGCTGTCACTGTCGGTACTGTTGCCATCATCACTCCAATTCTCGCTCTCACTCCCGCTGCTGCTCTCGTCCTCGTCGCCAATTCTGACTTTGCGGTTCTTCTGCTTCGCAGCCCCTCCCTCGTCGTCGACAACAAAGCTGCTCAGCCGGCTGCCATCGTCGTCGTCTTCGTCTTCCGAGTGGTGGATGGAATCGTCGCTGTTGATCCAGTCGCCTCCTCCCTCTGCGTTTTCGTCCTCCTCGCCGCCTGCCTTGCCCAGCCGCAGCGAACCTCTCTGGTCTTCACCCACCAGCCAGCTGCCGTCCGCCTCCTCCTCCTCCTCCTCATCAGCATCGTCTTCATCGTCACTATCAATGATAGCGCGGCGGTTTCTCGGCTTTCGCACCTTTTTCACCAGCGCATCGTCGTCCTTCTCCTTGCTGTCGTCGTCCTCATCCTCCTCCGCCTTGATGGCCTCCTCCCTCTTCGGCTTGCTGTGCTTCCCGTGCTTTCTATGCTTCTCGTGCTTCTCGTGCTTCTTGCCCTTCTTGCCCTTCTTGCCCTTCTTGCCCTTCTTGCCCTTCTTGCCCTTCTTGCCCTTCTTGCCCTTCTTGTCCTTCTTAGCCTTTTTGGCTTTCCTGGACTTCCTCTCCTGCAGCTGACTCTCATCTCCCAAGATCTCGCGGTCAGCCAGACAGCCTGTGCAGACCAGCTCGCTGCCCGGCGCACAGGCCGCCTGCTCCTCTCTCGACAACTCGTTCATGCACACCTCGCACCGCTTCGCCTGGATGCCAAGGCCGCCCAGCGCGTCAGCAAGAGCATCCATGTCCCCGTCCGCGGAAGACGCCTTCTGCGCCGTCGGTGCTGGCTCGGTAGACAGCGCGTCCTTGTCCGTCGACAGCTGCTGCTTCAGCAGATCCGGATGGTTGCACGCCTGCCGCAGCCGCAGCAGCAGCACCAGGGCATTGGCGTAGCTCATAGACGACCCCTTCATCATCTTTTCCAGGCTCCTGTCGGCGCGCTCTTCCAGCTGGTCGTAGAACTTGCGCTCGGCCGGCGAAAATTCGGCTGAGACATCTACCACCTTCCGCTCTGTGATCTTAAAGTTCGACGTCACCTGCTCGCTCGATGCCGCCGCTGCGTCGAGCGCCTTCTTCCCGCCGGGCACCAGGGCACCCTCCTCCTTCAGGATGTCCTTTGTCCGCCGCTTCATGAAGCAGCGCAGCAGGCTGTGCAGGCGCCGGATGGCCAGGTACCCCCTTCCGCTCTTCAGTGGATGGTCGATGTGGGCCCGCCACTCAGCCAGGTTGTCGTAGGGCGTGATGCGCAAGAAGTTGACGAGGCTCTGCAGCTCGTCCAGATTGTTCTGCATCGGCGTTCCCGTCAGACACCACCGGAACTCGGCCGATAGGGCGCAGCAGGCTTTTGTTGCCTTGGCATTCCGGTTCTTGATAGAATGGGCCTCATCGAGGATCACGCGGTACCAGTTCACGCCGAAGCAGCCGGTCTTGAGCGAGTCGTTGGAGTGGCCGTGCTCCGACACGAGAATCTGGTATGTCGTGATGACCACGTCGTACTCGGCCAGATCGCGCGGCCGCGACGTCCGCTGTGGCCCATGGTGCACACAGACCTTCAGCGGCCGGTCCGCAGACACCTTCTCCTTGATCTCGGCCTCCCATTGACGGATGAGCGCTAGTGGTGCCACCACCAACGTGCTCTTGTCCACGCGGTCGTAGTTCTTCTTCCACCCTGAGGCATCGCGCTCGGGCCGCGAGTTCGTGACGATGAGCGAGATGGCCTGCAGCGTCTTGCCCAGGCCCATGTCGTCAGCCAGGATGCCGCCCTTGGGCACCCTGCCCCTCTTGACAGGCCCCAGCTCACGGCCCTTCATCCACTGAACACCCTCGACCTGGTGCGGCAGCAGCTTCACGTTGATGCCAGCGACTGTGCCGTCCTCCAGTCCTTCCACCATCTTTTTCGCCTTGCTCTCCTTTGGCTTCCCACCTTCATCTTCAGGACCTCCTCCTTTCCCTTCCTGCTCCTCGTCTTCTTCTTCGTCGTCGTCGTCCTCCATGCCGCCCTCCAGAAGCGCCTTCAGGTCCTCGTTCGCCTTGTTTGGATCCGTGTAAAAGTTCACATCCGCGTGCGTCGATATTGCCACCTTTTGCTTGCTTTTGTCGTAGAAGGAGCTGATCGGGTAGGAGCTTCCGCCGCCTTCGGGCTGCGACGAAAACATGGGCTTCGGGGCAGCCTTGCGGTCCGGGTACTTGGGTGCTAGAGGGCCAGTAATTCTTTGGGGCCGGTGGTGCTCAGGCCGGTTCTTGTTGTTGTTGAAGAGGATGTTGTCCCTCCGCCGTGCCATCGCCGTCGGCGTCATCTGTGTGGGTCGGCCAAACATGGGCTGTGCCGTAGACGAGGCGGCAGCACCGTTATTGGTGCTTCTGCCGCGGTCACCAATAGTCCTCGCACCAGGTGTGAGGGCCACTGCCGGGCTGCTGGTGATGTCGATAACATCGTCCAGTACCGCGACTGGCCGCAACGGAGAAGGAGGCAGTGAGTTGTCTGCATGTTGCGACGAGCTGAGAGCTTGTGAGCTCACGATCATCAAGTCGTCGTCCGAAAACGACGCACTGCGCGAGCGTGCCATGGTAGGGCAGGGTTCTTTGGCAATTCTCGGCCGGTGGGGCGTGGACTTCTGGCGAGTATGAGTCGGCTTCGGCTGGTCGACCGTGGTAGACCGAATGAGATCACAATAACTCCTGGCGAGCTCTTTGAGAGATCTGTCTGTGCTCTGCCTCTGTATCCGAGGAGCCGGGTGCTCGAGTTGTCGGTCGCGGTCAAACGTAGGGTCGGCCTTGGCTGCAAGAGTATCTTTTGGCTGGAACCCAAGCCCACTGCCAGGTTTCCTGGTAATAAAGATGGGACCTTTTAGGACTTGTGGGCTGGATAAATCGAGCGATGACGCAAAAGCGGGCGCAGAATAAAAAAAAAACGCCAGGCTGTCTCACCTCATGGAGCCAACAAAATACACAGAAAAATCACGTCGTGTCCAACGACAGAAAATAGCAGGTCAGGCTGAGTTCACGTCGTGAAAGACTTTTTTTCGCCTGCGCGTCTTCAGTTGTTTGTCGTGGGGTTGAAACCGGATTTACGGCGCAGTTGCGCTTTCATTGGATGGTACAATAGGGTAAACAGCGGGTGCTGAGCAACGCCACAGCGATAAGATAACGCACAGCCGCTAACGGCCAACCGTTTACTCGTTCTGTGTGTCTAAATGGGACGACGTCGTGTCGCACTTTGCACGTTGGTTTACATATGAGTACTCATAATTCTGGGCTCTACTACACATGTGTATTTTTGGAGATCTTTCGTGTTATTCTTGAGGGTGTGGAGGGCTTTCAACAGTGTTGTCTTGAGGGTGGACGGCAGGACTACTGCAGTTATGATGATAGTGGATTGAAATTGAAGCTCAGATTATAAGGCAGAGCCTGGAAGAAACAACGGATAGCTATATACTCCATACATAGTAATATGTACTCTTCGAGTTTCTAAGGTAGGACCAGGATGTAGTAAGTCTCAACTAATTACCGTATTGTATGAGTTCAGGGTCCTAGTGGCATTAGGCATGCTTTACTTCAGTTACATTCCCTAGATCACCGCAGAAGAACCAATCTCAAATATTTGACAGCAGGAACACGGACATAAGGAACTGCAAAGTCTTACGGTCGATTCTATTCACTAAAAAAAAAAAAAAAAGGAAAGCTGTGTTTAGACCTTTGTTCGTGAGATTTATGCGGGTTACATGATTTTGATCGTTCATACTAATAGAAAAATAAAACTCTGGGATATCTTCAAATTTTTCAAATAAAGTTCCGTTGCAAATACAAAAAGGAGAAATTACGACACAAATGCAACCAACCCTTTAGAAACAGTTCAAGACGTCCACACAATAATAATAATCTGTCTTGCACATTTTCTGACGCTTTCTCACAACATCACAAGCTTGTGCCCGCAGCCCAAGCTCGACACTCTCCGGCAGGAAGTTCGGCGTTAACAGACCAGCTGCACAGCTTGAACAGAATCACTGCTCGTAATTCTGGGAACTGACAACTGGCTGAATACTATTATAAACTTGTTGTTTGCGAATTTGTTATTGGAACATCTTCATGCCACTGTAAGAGAGAACCAGCGCGAAGGATCAAGAGGCTGAGTTCTGGGGGCTGAGTCTAACAACGGTAGCCTGTTTTGGTTATGCCCGCCCAAAGTCGACTTTCTGCGGCTCCTCTGCTCCTGCCTTGTAGAGCACCAAATTATGCTACTCCGCTTAGACTTCCATTGCACTTGCCGTTTGTTTATCGTTCGAGTTCTAGTCGTAGAAGGAACAAGGGACACACTTGAGCGATACGGGAAACGTGGAACTTGAAACCTGCTACCCCAGCTTACGTCATTCTAAACGTTGAGACTATCGGCGTCATACCATTGCATCTGTGGGAAGGATTCATTCAGACGAGACTTTCTGTAACCAGCCGTCGACCTCTTTTATACCTTCTGCTCTCCCCTCCCCCTCCCCGCCTCTTTGAC